>WSFP011438667.1:0-20828 GCA_009831015.1 Picea engelmannii
ATTTTGAAAAAATAAAGTTGATCTTTTCTTAGAGAATTTAAATAGTGAGTTAAATATCCTACCTTATAAGAACAACATCGAAGACCTCTATCATAATTTTACAACAACCCTTTCCACTTCCATTAACAAGTTCTCTTTCAAGGTGTCATGCAAAAAGAATAATAGAACAACCAACCCTTGGTATGATAAAGAATGTAAAATTGCGAGGAAATCCATTAGAGATGCTTCTAATGAGTCCTTAAAACTCGATAAGATAAATATATATAAATCCTCAATTAAAAGGAAAAAAAGGTACTATATAAATAGAAAGAAAGAGTGGCTTTTACATTTATTCAAGCTGGATCCTAAGAAGTTTTGGAGGCAAATTCTAATTCGCAAAACTAAATAAAACAATATTATTCCCTTGAAGGACTGAAATTCCTACCTTAAAATTCTTTGTGAATTCCCTAATGCCATGGACACCATTTCAAATGTTCTTATAAAGGATGAAGTCTTTTCTATGGAAGACATAGAGTTCGGGGTTAAATGGCTCCCAAATGAGAAAGCTAAGGACATTGAAGGCTACCAAGCTAAATATTTAAAAATCGAAGGGCCTATCCTCATCCCTCACATACACAAGCTCTTCAATTTAGTAGTAAAGCAGGGCTTCCCTGAACCTTGGACATAAAGCCTCATTGTACCTATGTTTAAAAGTAGGGATAAAAAAATTACCTCTAATTATAGGACCATTATGATTAGCCCCATTTTATCCAAGTTGTATGGAATTGTTTTGGAAAAGAAGATTAGCTTATGGCTAGAAAGCCACAGAAAAAGAGATAAAGGCCATACTGGATTTAGGAGATATCATTCATCTGTGAACCACCTTGTTACACTTAGGATCATTGTAGAGGAGTGCCACAATAATAAAACCAAACTCACTTGTTGTTTCATTGACTTTAATAAATCTTTTGACATAGTATCCAGGACAAACCTTTGAGATAGGTTGGAAGAGATAAAAGTGTCTTTCGAGTTGAATGTTGTTGCCATAAGGTTACATGAGAATGTTATTTCCAAGTTCAAGAAAACCGAGAGTTGGTTAGAAGAAATTAATTGCAATATTGGAATCGATCAAGGTTGTCCCTTATCCCCTACCCTTTTTGGCATATACATTGACAAATTAGAAGATTGTTTGGAAGAAGTAGATTGTGCAGTCCTAACTCTCACTAGTATAGTCATCATTATTCTTCTTTACATTGATGATATTGTTCTTATGGCAAGGAGTCCCCATGATCTTACAAGTAGCTAAGAATCCTCAAGGATTTCTACTCCAATACAAGTATGATTGTTAATACTAACAAAACAAAAGTCACGATAATCAAATCCAAAAAGATCACATACGATACTTTTGTATATGACAACAACAAATTGGAGGAAATGTCTTCATACAAACATCTTTGCATCGATATTGATCACAAGATCACCTGGAATTATAACATTTAGAAAATGATAAATGGAGGGTGGGAATATTATTATGGGCTTGAAAACAATTGTAAATCAATGGATCTTTGGGTATGGGATAAGAAAAAACTCCTCTTTGAGACTCTCTCTACTCTTGTTATTTTATATGGATGTGAAGTTTGGGATGCAGTATCTCTAGAGAGTCATGGAGAAAGATAGATCAGATCCAAAAGAATTTTATAACCTATAATCTCAAAATTAAAGGAAATACACCCTATCGTATCTTCCTCACAGAAGCAATCCTTTACTCCATTGAGAGAATAACTGTGACTAAATACCTAATTTAGAAGAACAAGTTAAACAACATGGAAGACAAGAGGCTTCCTAAAATTGCTTCAAACTCCAACCAAAACCACCTTTGGCTCAAGTGGGGTTGGCACAAGGATTCCCAGTCTTGGCTAAACCATTGGGGAATAAATGAAGAGATCATATTGCAAAATAAATATATTATTAAAAATATTAAATATTACATCGAAATTTAAGGAGGAAATGTGGTGCGATAGAGAGTTAGAAGGAAAAAGAAAATTAAGATATTATAAGGAGGTAATAAACCTTGATCTAGAAGATCAAAATTGTCTCTTTATTTTGATAAGTGTAAAGAAGAAAATAAACATTTCTAAAATAAGAACTAATTTTCATGAGTGCCATAGTGAAATTGGGCGATGATCAATTCCCAAAACACCATGGGATGAAAGAGTCTCTCACCTTTGTGACACTAGAGGGTTGAAGATGAAAAACACTTTCTCTTAGAATTTCTCTCATATACCCAGATTAGATCTCAATTTCAAAAGATTTGTCGGACTACCAACATTCATGACATTTTAAATCAACAAAACTATGGCGATATTGGAACACTTCTCTTAATGATTTTCGAGTATCGAATTAAAATTCTAAAGAATTTCAAGTAATTCATTACATTCTTAAGGCCTGATAGACCAGTTGGGTCTCAGTGGACGATAATTATCAGTATCATCATCATCATCACCATTTAAATATGTGTTTTTTTTAATCAAAACAAAATAATTGTATTATGTAACACCCATGTTTCCCCCAATTTGTAAATATAACTATATTTGCCAAGACACTATGGCAAACTTGATATGTGTGAATGTCTGATTTGAGGAACCTTTGTATAAAAGGTCAATGAATGTAATTTATGTTATTAATAGAAATGGATAAGTGTTTCATGACTACTGAAAGGGGGGGTTTGTCAAGATAAAACGCAAATGCTATGAAAGAGATGGTGAGGGGAACCAGGAATGGTTGAGATAATCCCCACCAAACAAGTACCTTGCTGGATTTAATTGCTCAGGACCAGAACAATCCTCTGACCCATGAATGAATTACAATCAATCTTGTAGGTGGGAAGACCTCCTCAAGAGTTAATGAGGGGATGGGGCAGGTCGCCCATCTGTAAGGCTTTCAGACCTGACCACGGACTAGGAATTCAGGTCACACACAATCTTGCTGAGGAAGGAAATAAAGGAAGGCATGGTGGGCAAAGAAAAACTTGCAAAGAGAAGCAGAGAAGAGAGACTAAGATCTCAAGTTCGAGGAAGAACTAAGAAATGAACATGTTATGGTTGTAGGATGTGGCTAGCAGGGTTATGATACAAGATGATAAACAAGGGTTTTGAGTGACTGAGGAAGTACTCAGGCATGCCTCCTTGCTTGGTATAGAGAAAACTCATTGCCAATATCACGTGGGAGGAGGAGAGTAACCTCTGTCCCTACCTGTCTTTGAGCCAAAAGAGAGGATTATATCTTAGACCATCGTGGTCTAGCTCGGGGGTGGCCAGTGGTAAATTCGTTATGAGTGACTAAGCCTATGGTTGGGTGGAAACATGCACCCCTTTCAATAGTCGCATCGTGTCTTCTGGTTCTGATAAGTGTTTCCATACTTTGTGTTTTGAGATGGAATTATGAATGAATGCATGTATTTATACATCTAATAATGGTCTATGTATTGAATGATCAAGATATGTGTATGCATTTATCATTTTGTGGACTCCTGCTTTTGATTGATCATCTATATGCCCTGGTTTAGCCTTCAAGATGTCTTGGGATATAAGCATGTAGGAGGGTTGGGATAGAAAGCATTGCATCAATCTGACCTTGTTGGTCTGAAGATGATATCTCCTTCAGACTCCTTGCTGTGCAACCGAGACAGCATGCCCAAGTCATTAGCAAGTTCACGATGAGGAAGATGTGCTTAGCTCGCAAGAGTTTAGAAGGACCCTTATGACCAACACCCAAGAACCCTATGCTAAGCCTAAGGGAGCTAAGTCCTTCTGGCTTCGGAGCTCCAGAAGTCCGGGACTTCGGAGTATTGTCATCCCCAAATAGTCACAAACCGACCGAAGGTGACCGAGAGTCATGGTTACCTATAAGGTCGACTGGCGTTGGTTGGTTACCCTAGTGTTTATATGAACCTGTCTTACCGACTAAACCGAGATCCAACTCCCCATCACGAAGTAGCGCGAGCCATCGATCAAGAATGTTTAGGGGTTCCCTCAGTCGTTAGATCTACATCGAGGCGACTTTGGCGGAATACCACTTTGGGAGAATGGAGATTCCATAGCATCAAACTCCCCAAACGTCGAAGTTATGAAGTAAAGGAGAGCTGCAGATTTGGGGGAGATTGTTAGGAGCCCTTCCTACCGTCAGATCATTCAGGAGGATGGACCCGCACATGGTACTTAGAAAAAGTCCTGCTTCAAGAGAATGGAGTGGCAGTAAAGCCAAAACCCCTGATGGGCAGATCCACGAAGTGACCAGGACTGTAGATCTAGGGACCCTTCTGGTTCTTTCCTAGCCGTCGGATTCATGATGTAGTCAGCCCAATGTTGACCTCTTCGGGAGGACAGGGGTGTTGTAACGCCAAAATCCCCGAAGGGTGAAGTCACGAAGTAATGAGGATCGTCGATCCTCGGATTCTTCAGGATCCCTCTTAGTCATTGATATAAAGGGGACGCATGGGGCTAGATCATTTAGTCCAGACACTGGGCACTCTGGGGAATTTGAGGTGTGGTGTGTCCAAAATATTTGAAGCCTGAATTAACGAGAGTCATCGATTCGAGGATGCTCCGGGACTTTTCTTAACCGTCATATCTAGGCCATGGTCAGCCCATCATTGAACAACTCTGGGAGAAAGGAGGAGTTTTCATCACCAAACCCCTTAAGGCCAGAGTTGCGAAGTAACAATAGTTGTAGATATATAGATCTATGTGGTCAGATCTCGACCGTGAGATATGAGGGGTGTTAGAAGACTGTCAGTTAAGAGTGACATGGCACAGTGACGTCACCCAGGGTGACGTGGACCCAATTTTATCGTGTCACGTGTCACCTGGATTCATGCGTATCACATACCCTATAGACCCATTGATATGTGACATGTGTCACCCCTAGCCCTTTCTACGTGTCAGCCTCGGGTACATGCCCGCCTAGCCAAAATGGTTGGTGAAGTGACCGGAACTCTAGCAGTCCGGGACTTCGTGAATTGGAGGATTAGGAGTGTAGTAATGTAGAGAGACCAAAAGTCTCGAAGTCCAGAGAAACATGGAAATTTTACTGGACTTCGGGAGTTCGGGACTTTGGAGGCAAAGCGCATAGATAGTAAAGAGGCGTTCCACGTCAAAGTGATGAAGCACTGAAGTGTTAGAGCATTGAAGTGTTGAATCCCCCTACAATCAATATGTTAGATGAATATTGATTCTGTCATTGTCTTAGGTGATGAATGGATGTTCCATGCGAGAGGAGAGAACCTGGTAATGGATTCTCGTGAATGCTACGTGGATCTCAACCGATGAACGCCCATAGATCCTTCACCAAAGCATGTATTCTTCTCTTGTACTCTGATAGGAGCATACCGACCATGGTTGGAGAGCTCTTGGTGAGCAGAAATACAATAGAGATAGAAAAGGAAGATCCGATTTAAGAAGGAAGATAAAAATTTGAATACCCCATCCCTAGGAAAGGTACCTAGGGGTCGGGTGTGTTACAAATTGGTATCAAAGCATGGTTACAACACTTGGAATGCTTGGGATCATAGATGATTCATGTAAAAACCATATTTAAAATAATTTTAAGGGTGACACCCTATCTTACCTCTTTCCTAAAGAGTCTAGTTAAAATTTTGCTGAAAAAAAGAATGAAACTTTCTACTGTATGTGTGTATTTAAGAAATATGAACTGTGTGTTGTTCATAAACTAATAGATTGATTGGATAACAATAAGTGTTTTTTCAGCACTCAAGAAATTAGTAAATCATGGGAAAACTACAAGTATAAAGGATGGTGACGTGCCAGGAAGTGGGGGATGGCTCACACAATAGAGACAAAGAATCTGATGAAAGGAGGGCAGTGGAAACCCCTCAAGATCTGGCTGAAACTGTAAGGAGCCTCATGGCTGAATTACAAAGTTGCAAGGCTGACAACGAGAGATTGATAAAGGAGAAAGAAAAACAAATGGAAATTAATGCAGTCTTGCTGCAGAGTTTATTCGATATACAGAGGAAGTTGCAGCATGGGCCCGCAACTAGTCAAGTGGATCGATGACATATGAAGAGAAGTCAAAGTCCACCTAAGATACAAAAATGTGGTCCCATAAGTGGCTACACTAGGACGAGTACCTCTAGGAAGGTCCTGATGATGGGTCCTAGATCCCTTTAGTTCAACAACATGAACCAAACCTACCACCAAGGCCCAATTAGACTCTGCAACGTTTAATGGTGGAATGGTTCTCCAGATCTTGCGATCCAGCCAATAATCGATGGGATTTACGTTTTCTTGTGAAGGCGTCTCCTTCAGTTTGGACTTTCTCTTTTTGTATTTTCTCTTAGGTGGGACCGATATAAGATTGTAAGCCAGTATAAACCAAATTGGCAACAAAATGGGAAAAGGTTCTAAATACTAGAGAAGAGGTTGAGCTTGGGATAACCCACTACTCAAGCATGAAGATGACAATTTTATACCACAGGCCTAGTACTAATACGTTAACCATGTGAGCATCCAATTACTATCTGAGATACTAATTATCAGAAAGAAAAAAACATTTGCGATAATACTATGGAAAGAAAAATAATTCACCCACTCTAATCATCCATCACATAATAACACAACGATTCATTTTCATCATTAAAGAAAAGAACTGTAAAGCATTGCATAAGATAACTTAACAATAGATTTAATAGCTCTTACTCATTAAATCATCCATTCATGAGACAAGATAGGAAATAGTTCTTCTCCATGTCCAATCACACATTCATTTGATGAAAATATATCTTGTGTCAGGTCCAGAAGGACTTCTCAATTAAAGGCAGCTTCAAAATAATTCTTAATAAACCAGAAAATGAGAGTTTCTTGAAACAACCATCGACCCTTAACTAATCGGTCGATGCTCTTATTTATAACATAAAATTAACTAAAAATAACGGCTAAAGTGAAGTTAATCAAAACATAATTCGCTGCGTGATGTTCTCTCCTAACAAATTTTAAACAGTCATCTCAAGATATCACTTTGAAAGGGTGACTTTTCTCATACTCTGACCAACTAATGAAAAAATCCTCGCAGGTGTGGGCGTATGGAAATCTGTGTTGTTCCATCGGAACTGCGTAAATCCCTCTGATCTTTACTGCATGTGTCCGATATTTCACCAGACTGACGCTTAACTACTGTAGTACAACCCGAGCTCTTATCGGGTATTCCATAAATTGTTGCACCTATCCTGGTGTTGTGTCGGTCACCTTCTCTAGCTCTTCAACCCATAATGAATCTTGCTTGGTGTGCGATTCGACTATGTTGCGCAAATCGGTAAATTCGTCGGGTGTGTCGAACTCGGGCAGTCCGATATCCTTCATTACCTTGTTGATTTTACTGCAATGTTTCTCGCATTTGACCCACTACTCTTAAATTTCCCAATGTGGTTCTCGAGACATTTTATCCCAATACTTGGTTGATCTTTTTATGCGATCAAGACTAATTTCTCTCAACACCCGGATGTCGTGTTCTTGTCTATCTCGGCCCTGTTGGACTGCACCATTGTAGTCAATTCTTTCTACGGCTTCCTACGCCTTTTCATACCATCGCTCGATATCCTTTCACGTCGCGAGTGCCATGAGAGTATCTTCCCAGAGCTCAGATATCTTCACAGTGAAAATGTGTTTCTCGTTTTTGAACTTGTTGTAAGCCTCTTTGAACTCGCTCCTCAGTTACACCACGACTTGAGTGGTGTCCTAATAGTACTTAGCCAAGTGGCGCAAATGTTCTAGTTCCTTCAAGGCGGTGGCCAAATCCTTTTCATCCCATTTAGCTCTGTCCAGGGTGGCATCTGAGATCACCATCCCCACGCCAATAAGCTCAAATGTTCTAGCATATTCTGTGTTTATCAAATTTTCCTCTGTAGTGATGAGGATAGAGCAATCTAACATGATCCTCCTCTTCTTTATGGTTCTTTGGACTATGGCCTTCGTTTTTCAATCATACACTATAGCATGTATATTGGCTACCTTGTCCACCGGTTCGAGAATTTGTTGATCACCCCATCTAAGTGTATTGCCTAGACTTTCGGTGGTGTATATTCATTCAAGATCAGGTTCTTGAACTTCCTCGTTATGCTTTGAAGGCCTGGCTTCTGTATGGCACTCATCAGGGTTTTGAGCACTGGTTGAAATAGAGGCATCGCGAATAGACTTGATAATTACTTGTTCATTGACCATTGAAATGTCAATATCCTATTGTGGTGCTCCGATCTATGGCTTGTTCGACCCCGGCTGGTCTTCTAGACTGTCTGCTTGAGTCTCCGGTGCATCAGGCACTTTAGTTTCTAAGACACTATCAACTTCCTTTTCTTTCGTCGGAACCTCGTTGATTTGGACCTCAGGGACAGGAGAAGATGTCTTCTCAAGTCCCTTTTCTTCTTCGTTATGCACAGGGGTCCCGAGAGATACCTCTGGGCTCTCATCATGATCATATATCTTTATAAAATCGCTCAAGGGGTTTGACGTGCTTGTTTCTACTGGTACCCAGACTGTTTCTGGCTGAGTCGGCACACCTGCTGGTGATCCAGCCGGTGGCATTGTGAATTCAAGGTCATCCAACCTGGAAAGTTCATCAACATCTATAAATTTGGGGCTACTTGTACCCACCTGGCTTCTCTTTGGGTTATCGATGGGTGATCCTATCATTTATGATAGGTCTGGGTCATTTTGTAGCTGATCAATAACCCGTTGTGCCCGTTCTAACATGAGCAGTCCCCTTTCCCGCGCATATTATACCAAATGGATATCTCTTCCTTGCATTGGGGCTATCAAGGGGGCTTCTGCTACTTCGACTGCTTTATATGCTATCCTTTCTTCTTTGGCCCTAAGGACCCCTTGAGTCGATTGTTCCAGGGTTGTCGCTTACTCATCCAGAATCATGGCCTTGAACCTGGTTGCCTTAGGGTCAACCATCCTTTCCATCACCTCGTCCTAGTCTTGAGCATTTTCAGTGAAGATCTCATCTTCAAAACTATCATGGGAGTATGTTCAGCAGGATGATACTTGTGATGTGTGCTTCAGGACCAGACCCTTTGGGTCGTGCTTGTGAAAATGTCCAGTCTAGAATCGAAACTCCAATTGGCTTAACTCGTCCTTCTTGGCTTGAGCAGTGTCTTTTACTATGTAGAAACCTATATGAAATCTATAAGGTATGAATGCTCGCTTCTTATCTTTTACGAGAGTGGCATTGTAACCTTGCAAGATTGTCTTATAATAGATTTCCCCTACTACTAGTTGATCAGGAACATACACAGGTAACAGGTGTGGTGCTCTGATGGCTCCGAAAAACCTTGATATAGGTATCACACTCATCCAGATACCAGTGGCCAACCTTTGATATCATCCTTTTGGCTGCATCCAACAATCTTGGGCACTCTTTCTTGAACAACAAAAAATGAATACATGCGATAAATTGATCGTAGATGAGAGAGTAGGATTTCTTGTACCTGTTCTCCCACAAGATGCCGAAATATACATGGACCGGGAGTTATGAGGCATGCCATCTCAAGTTCATTCCGACAAAGGCATTTCTGGCACAAATGACGTCCAATAGATAAGAAGCCATATAGAAGGATGGGGTTTCTCCCTCTTTCGGCGTCTGGGCCCGTTGAATGCAAATGCTCAACTGCTTTGAAATGATGGCACCCTAGTTAAAACCTCTCTCTAAAATGGCTATAGTGTAAGCTAGAGGCATCCATGCCTCTGAAAACCTGAAACAATCCTTCTCCCCATGCAACCTACAAATGAGGGCCATTAGGTATATATATGGTTCTCTTAAGTTGGTCGTCAGGTACCAGCCAGAGGTCCGATTGGTGAAATTTTTATCCTCTCTCCACCATGAAGCCATCACCTTGCTAGTGTCGTGTTTCTCATAGAAGCTTACAACAAAATCGGTGTTCATTCGCTCATCCAGGTCTCTGATCTTGTAGTAATTCTACACCTCCACTAAAAGGAAAACCCTGACACACTCGCCATTGTTGTCATTAATCAAACATCTTTGTGTGTCTATGTGGTCGATAAGCCACTTCAGGATTTCTATGCAGGGGAATACTGGATTTATGATTGCTACCATGTTTAGGTACGATCTTCGGATATTGAGAAAGACTTCATCATCGAACCTTCTCATATCAGGGTTGTTGTGCGGTGTATACTCGGGAAATTGTTCCCGCTTGATCTTCTCGAAAATTTCTCCCCAGTGTGGAAATACTGCCTTGGTCCCTATGCTCGCCTCAGTGTCTCCAAAGGCCGAAGGCTGAATGAAAACCTTCTTGGTGGATGTCTTGATGATGAGTACTAGTTTTGGAGTAAATTTCAGTTGTTTTGCGACCGCTGGGGAAGAACTTTCTCCCACATCTGGTTCCTTTAGCTTCAACACTCTTGAAGATTTCCTGGTGGTTGGTTTTCTTGGAGGCATTGTTCCTGCAAATGAAACACTCCTTTAGGGCCAACATAAAGAGCAATATTGGATAAAAAATGTATACGTGAAGTGAAAACACAGAAAATCCAGACTGATACATACTTGTAATGCTTGCTAAACTCTGTAGTTTTATACTCATGGGGGGGGCTCGAAAGATTTTGAACTGCTCATTTCGTTCTTCTTTGATGTTTTGAGGATCCTTTGCACGTGGAATGATATTGTTTACAATGACTCAAGAGGATTTAATGAAAAATATCTTACCAGTCGTATCAACCAATTAATCCGGGTGATGAGTGAAATTCAAACAGATCTACCGTCGAATCTCTGCAATTTAATTCATCATGGTTTGACGACGGAGGTGCGGAGGGTGATGTATTGTATCGGTAGGTTCAAACGGTCTTTTTTTTTTATTCGCGCATGAATTAGCAACTAATGCGAGTTTTGGAATTAATCATCCCTTTAAATGCGTCGAATCTAAACATATATGGCGTTAAAACTTCCCAGCGTGTTGCTTTCCTAGTGGGGAAAATGAGAATCAACAAGCTGCTAGGGGATTTTTCGTTGATGTTCATTTGCAAAAAAGAAGAAAAACGTCGATGCTGATCGATTTTTCCGTATGGGGTTGATGAGGCACAACTAGCTCGGGATAAAACTAAGTCATAATGTTATCCAATCTGGAAAGGATACATGGCAGATGAGGACATGAGGTTTGATCGCGTACATTAATCGAAGTCCGGTTTTTCAACAAGATGCTACTGAAAAGGTATCGAGGATCGATGATCGAGGAAAAACTGATTATGTTCTCTACAGACTTACTATCTCAAAAACTTGCTAATGCCGAAATGATTTGAGGATCGACTATCGAGGATATCCTCATGTAATTACTTGCCACAAAAGAAATATTTCATTTTCCGACACCAATGAAGATCGACGCTCGACAACTGTGGTTTTATCGATTGTTTTTATTTCATTTTTAATTCTTCCTGATGCCGGATCTTTGAGCGCGTTAGGGAAATGTTTTAGCTGTTGATTCTTATTCAAAAGTTAGATCTTTTAAGTCGTGGATTTTCATAGTTTCAAGAAAAATTTTAAAGACTTAATGAGAGCCAAAATGGTAAGCAAACACAACATTTTCCACAATGAAGATGAATCAGATAGTGCAAAAGATCAAGTGGTACCCAAAAAGTAAAATTTTACATAGGCTTTTTAGGGTGTGTTGAGTGCTCAATAGGTCCAACTTGGAGGTAGGAGACGGTCATCGAAAGAGTCCTCTGGAGAGGAAACTGGAAACTCCGAGGGATCTTCTAGTAGAAAAGCTAGCTCACATTCTCAAAGGAAAGGCAAGAAGCGAAAGAATTTCAAAAGTCATGATCATGAAGAGATCAAGAAATCCAAACCACCCTCTTTTAATAGAGATATTGCGAAGGGGGAAGATGCAGAAGCTTGGTTGTTTGGTTTAAAGAAGTACTTCAGAGTCCATGACTACTTTGAAAACTTGAAGGCTTGAATATCCATCTTCAACCTGAATGGAAATGCTTCCATTTGGTGGGAAGACCTTAGGAATGTGAAAGGAATCCATGAGAAGGAATTGTCATGGAAACAATTTGAGAAATACTTCAAGGAGAAGTATCTGTCAGAGAAATACTTTGATGAGAAGACTAAGGATTTCTATGAACTCAGGTTGGGACAACTTACCATAGAGGAATATGTCAATAAATTCCTTGAGATGTTGAGGTATGTACCCTACATAAAGGATGAAAATATAAAAGTGCAACGATTCATTAGTGGGTTACCTCAAACCTACCAGAAAATGATTGAGTTTGACGAGCCAAATACCTTAGAATATGATATCTGGAAGGCAAGGTATTGTTATGAATAGTTTAGGAGTAAGATAGAACCTCGTGAGGACTGGAGGAAGAAGAGTAGTTTGGGATTCAAGAAGAAGGGGTTTAAATCCTCAAGATTTAAGAACTATGGGAAGGGTTCTATGATGAGTCTTCCTACTAGAAGTGTGTATCAACAAAATTTCTCCTCCTAGAGTGGAAATAAACATTTTTGAGAAACCCCAGGAAAGATTGATAATGCAAAGAAAGAACCCTTGAAATGTTGGGTTTGTGGAGAATAAAATCTGTTGAGGGATTTCCCACATAGACAACAGAAAAACAAGAGAGTCTACAATATCCAAGAAGACACCATAGTCAATGATGTGGCTAGTTGAATGCCACGAATTTATGCATCCTTGGATAATAACCAAGCCAACCACCAAGCCTCAGTGGTGGAGATGGAAGGCATGATCGCCAACTATCTAGTTTCTATTTTAATTGACCATGGTTCTAATTTGAGTTGTGTGGCCCCTCAAAATATTGATAATTGTAAACTACAACTAGTCAGCCATGTTAAGATATGGTTGGTACAACTATCCACTGGAACCAAAATAAAAGTAGCAGAGGTCATACCATCTTGCCAATTCATTATGGATGGATTTCCTACCCAAGCGACCCTTAACATACTTCCCCTAGGATCTTATACGGTATGGACTGGCTAGCCGCTTATAAAACCAAGTTGGTCTGTTACCATAAAATTTTAGAGTGTGAAAATGAAGAAGCGAGAAAATAACCCTTCAAGGGATTCAGAGGCCTATCTCAGTGAGACGAATATCAACCCTTCAAATGAAAAAGTATTGCAGAAAGGGATGTCCTCTATATGCAATACAAATGTTGGAATATGTTGAGTATAACAAACCAAACCTAGAGGACCACCCCATATTAAGAGAGTATAAAGATGTGTTTCTAGAAGAGGTATCAAGTCTACCTATGAGAAGAGACGTTGACTTCTCCATAGAGATTGCACCAGGAGTAGTGCCAGTGTGTAGGACACCCTATAGGATGAGTACACTAGAGCTAGTTGAGCTCAAGTTGCAGTTGAAGGAGATGATGGAAAATGTCTACATCTGGCCCAACGTGTCTCCATGGGGAGCACTCGTCTTGTTTGTGAAGAAGAAATATGACACACTCCGACTGTGCATAGACGATAGGAAACTCAATAAGACAACCATAAAGAACAAGTATCCCTTATCAAGAATCGATGACTTGTTTGACCAATTAAGGGGTGCTTCCATTTTCTCAAAGATTGACTTTAGGTCTTGATACCGTTAAGTCTGAATCAAGGATGAAGACATCCATAAAACAACCTTCAGGACAATATATGGTCACTATGAATTTGTGGTGGTTCCATTTGGATTAACCAATGCCCCCACCACTTTTATGTGCTTGATGAATAATGTACTCAGCAAATTCTTGGACATATTTGTATTGGTTTTCATTTATGATATCATGATTTACTCCAAGAACAAAGAGGAGCATGAAGAACATCTTAAATTAGTGCTTCAATTACTAAGAGAGCATCAGCTCTACGCTTAGTTTAGCAAGTGTGACTTTTTCCAGAAGCAAGTCCATTACTTAGGCCATGTTATTTTTGAAGAAGGAGTGGCAGTAAACCTTGAAAAGATCAGATATATCATGGAATGGACTACCCCAAGGGATGCATATGATATCAGATCTTTTATGGGCTTAGCAGGATAATATATAAGGTTCATAAAATGATTTTCCAAGATTGGTTGTCCAATCATTGCCCTTCATAAAAAGGGTGCTAAATTCACTTGGACAACAGAATGTGAAGAAAGATTTCAAGAACTGAAATGCCTTCTAACCCATGCACCTATGCTGAAGATTTAAGACCCTGATAATGACTTCCTTGTGTGTACATATGCCTGTAAGGAAGGACTCAGAGGATTCCTTATGCAAGAAGGATGTGTAATTTTCTATAAATCCAGAAAATTGAATGAGCATGAAATCAATTATGTGACCCGTCATCTAGATTTGGCTGCCATAGTGCATGCTTTAAAAATGTGGAGGCATTAATTCCTAGGTAGGATATTTGTACTTATGACAAACCATTGTGGGTTGAGGCACTTGTTTGATCAACCAAAGATCAATGCTAGACACGCTAGATGGATGGCTCTCTTTAGTGAGTTTTATTTAAAAATCAAACACATCAAATGAAAAGAAAATAGGGTGGTTGATGCCCTTAGCAGAAGTGTAAAAATGATTCACCTGGCAGTGGTAAGCAGTTGTGAAAAAGATGTTAGGGAGAGAGTCAGGAATGCACAAGAAAAAGATGCATTTTTCAAGACCGTGACGTCATACCTAAAGAAAGAGCCCACAAGGATAAAGTATGAAGGCTGTCAACTGTTGAATGAAGGCTTGTTGACCTATAGAAACAAATTGTATATTCCAAGTTGTGATGACTTGAAGAGGTTCATAATTGATGAACTACACAAGAGAACATATATTGGTCATCCAGGTTATCAGAAAATGATCACGGCCACTAGGAAACAATTCTATTGTCCTAGATTGAAAAATGGCATAATTCATTATCTAGCCAAATGTCTAGAATGCCAACAATTTAAGGCAGAACACCGGCACCCAATAGGGTTGTTACAACCTCTACCAATTCCATAATGGAAATGGGAAACCATCTCCATGGATTTCATCACTGGATTACCAAAATCGACCAAGAAGAATGATGTCATCATGGTAGTGGTGGGAAAATTGAACAAGTATGCTCACTTTGTTCCGGTCAAGTCAACTTGCAAGGAAATAGATATTTCCAACATCTTCATGAAGGAGATATTCAAACTACATGCCATGCCTAGGGAGATTATATCTGATAGAGACACAAAATTTACTTCAAGATTTTGGAAGTCCTTAATGGCTGGTTTTGAGACTAAATTGTTGTTTAGCACAACCTATCACCCTCAAACAGATGGACAAACAAAAAGAGTGAACAAAATATTAGAAGAAATTTTAAGGATGCATGTAATGCATCAACCTAAGAAGTGGGAAGACTACCTGCCATTGGTAGAGTTTTCCTCCAACAACAGTTATAAAGAGTCATTGAAGATGAGCCCTTTTGAAGCCCTCTATGGTAGACAGTACAAGATTCCAATCAGATGGATTAATCCAGTGGATAGAATTACAATCAGACCTGACATTTTGAAAGAAATGGAACAAGAAGTGATTCAGATTAAGAAAAATATGAAAACTGCTCAGGATAGACAAAAGAGTTACGCCAACAGAAAGAGAACTCCCAGAGAGTTCAAGATAGGAGACCATGTCTATCTCAGAATTATATCGAGGAACAGTTCCCTAAGAATAGGATCTTGTGCCAAGCTAGCACCTCGATATTGTGGACCCTTTAAAATATTAGATAGAGTGGGCCCTGTATCCTATAGGATATCACTCCCTCCCACAATGAAGGCACATAATGTTTTCCATGTTTCATTATTGAAGAAATGTGTACATGATTTTAATCATATAATTCACTGTTCTGTGATTCAGGTGGAGGTGGAGGGTGAATTCCTGCTAGAACCTCAATGCATACTAGACAGGAAAGAAACCTCACTCGGGAACTAAACCATTGCACAAGTCAAGGTTCAATGAAAACACTTTGTCCCAGATGAGGCTACCTGGGAAATGGAGGATGCCATGAAACATGCATATCCCTTTTTTTTTACTTCTGTATATACAGAGCACATTGACAAATAGAACATCAAGGACAATGTTCCTTTAAGGGGGAGGGGATTGTAACACCCTTGTTTCCCCCAATTTGTAAATATAACTATATTGGCCAAGAGACTATGGAAAAATTGATATGTGTGAAAGTCTGATTTGAGGAACCTTTGTATAAAAGGTCAATGAATGTAATTTATGTTATTAATAGAAATGGATAAGTGTTGCATGATTTCTGAAAGCAGGGGTTTGCCAAGATAAACCACAGATGTTTGAAAGAGATGGAGAGGGGAACTAGGAATGGTTGAGATAACCCCCACCAAACCAGTACCTTGTTGGATTTAATTGCTCAGGACCAGAACTGTCCTCTAACCCAGGAATGAATTACAGTCAGGTTGGTAGGTGGGAAGACCTCCTCAAGAGTTACTGAGGGGATGGGGCAGGGCGCCCATCTGTAAGGATTCCAGACTTGACCATAGACTGGGAATTAGGGACACATGCAATATTGCTGAGGAAGGAAAGAAAGGAAGATGTGGTGGGAAGAGGAAGACCTGCGAAGAGAAGCAGAGAAGATATACTAAGCTCTCAAGTTCGAGGAAGAACTGAGAAATGAACGTGTTCTGGTAGCAGGATATGGCTAGAAAGGTTATGATACAAGATGATAAATGAGGGTGCTCAGTGACTGAGGAAGTACTCAGGCAGGCCTCCTTGCTTGGTCTAGAGAAAACCCATTGCCAAGATCCTGTGGGAGGAGGAGAGTAACCTCTGTCCATAACTGTCGTTGAGTTGGAAGAGAGGATTCTATCTCATAGCATCGTGGTCTATATCGGGGTGGCCAGTGGTAAATCCATTAGGACTGACTGAGCCTGTGGTTGGGTGGAAACATACACCCCTTTCAATAGTCGCATCACGTCTTTTGGTTCTGATAAGTGTTTCCATACTTTGTGTTTTGAGATGGAATAATGAATGAATGCATGTATTTATACATCTAAGAATGGTCTCTATATTCAATGATCAAGTTATGTGTATGCATTTATCCTCTTGTGGACTCTTGCTTATGATTGATCTTCTATATGCTCAAGTTTATCCTTCAAGGCGTCTTGGGACGTAAGCCCGTAGGAGGGTTGGGATAGAAATCATTTCATCAATCTGACCCTGTCGGTCTAAAAAGGATATCTCCTTCAGAGTCCTTGCTGTGCAACCGAGACACCATGGCCAAGTCCTTAGCAAGTTCACGATGAGGAAGATGTGCTTAAGTCATGAGATTTTAGAAGGAACCTTATGAACAACACCTAGGAACCCTATGCTAAGCCTAAGGGAGTTAAGTCCTTCTCAATTTAGAGCTCCGAAAGTCCGGGACTTCGGAGTATTGTCAGCCCCAAATAGTCACAAACCGACCGAAGGTGACCGAGAGTCATGATTATCTATAAGGTCGACCGGTGTTGGGCGGTTACCCTAGTGGTTAGATGAACCTCTCTTACCGACTAAACCAAGATCCAAATCCCCATCACGAAGTAGCGTGAACCACCGATCGATAAATTTTGGGGGTTCCCTCAGCTGTTAGATCTACGTCGAGGCGACTTTGACGAAATACCACTTCAGGGGAATGGAGATGCCATAGCATCAAACTCCCCAAACACCGAAGTAATGAAGTAAAGGAGAGCCATAGATTTGGGGGAGATCGTTAGGAGCCTCGCCTATCGTCTGATCATTTAGGAGGATGGACCCACATACGGTACTTCAACAAAGTCGTGCTTCGGGAGAATGGAGTGGAAGTAAAGCCAAAACCCTCGAAGGTCGGAGCCACGAAGTGACCAGGACCATAGATCTAGGGATCCTTTGGGTTCTTTCCTAGCTGTCAAATTCATGATGTAGTCATCCCGACGTTGACCGCTTCACAAGGACAGGGGTGTTGTAACGCCAAAATCCTCGAAGGATAAAGTCACGAAGTAATGAGGACCATCGATCCTCAAATTATTTGGGATCCCTCTCAGTCGTTGATATACGGGATGCATGGCACTAGATCATTTAGTCTGGAGACTGGGCATTCCAGTGAATTTGAGGTGTGGTGTGTCGAAAATATCCGAAGCCCAAAGTAATGAGAGTCATCGATTCGAGGACGCTTTAGGACTTTTCTTAACCATTAGATCTAGGTTGTGGTCAGCCCGATGCTGACCAACTCTGGGAGAAAGGAGGAGTTTGCATCGCAAAACCCCTGAATGTCGGAGTCACAAAGTAACAAGAGTCGTAGATCTATGGATCTACGTGGCAAGATCTCGACCGTGATATTTGAGGGGTGTTAGAAGGCTGTCAGTCTGGAGTGACGTGGCGTGGTGATGTCATCCAGGGTGACATGGACCCAGGTTTGATGTGCCATGTGTTACCTGGATTCGTGCGTATCACATACCCTATAGACCCATTGATATGTGATATGTGTCACCCCTGGCCCCTTCTACGTGTCAGCCCTTGTTACGTGCACACCTAGACAAAATTGTTGGTGAAGTGACTGGAAATCCGAGAGTTTGGGACTTCGGGACTTCGTAGGATTAGGAGTGTAGTATTGTAGAGAGACCAAAAGGCTCGAAGGCGGGAGCCACGTGGCAAGTTTACGGGACTTTGGAGGTAAAGCACGTAGATAGTAAATAGGCGTTCAACACCGAAGTGCCGAAGTGCTGAAGCGTCGGAGCATCGAAGTGCCAAATTCCCCTACAGTCGGTATGTTATATGAGTAATGAGCCTGTCATTGTCTTAGGTGATCAATGGATGTTCCCTGCGAGAGGAGAGAACCTAGTAATGGATTCTCGTGAATGCTACGTGGATCTCAACCAATGAACGCCCAAATATCCTTCACCGGAGCATGTCTTTCGCTCTTGTACTCCGATAGGAGCATGCCAACCATGGTTGGAGAGCTCTTGGTGAGTAGAAATACAATAGAGACAAAAAAGGAGGATCTGATTTAAGAAGGAAGACAAAAATTTGAATACCTCATCCCTAGGAAAGGTACCCAAGGGTCGGGTGTGTTACATATTCATTTCAAAGGGGGTTGTGTCGAGGCTAGAAATATGTACATCCATCAAAATTAAAAGATAACTCTAAAACTAATACTAATTTCTAATTTATATACAATAATAGAGATAACAATACTAATTTCTATACATACATTGCTATACTTTAAATCTTTTTCTAGATAGGAGTTCCAAGTGATTCCACTAGTGACTTTCTTAAAAAATTTACCCAAAAAACTTATAATTCAAAAAAATATTCACACATTTAGGGGTGGACACTACCTTGGGATTCATGCCCCTCTCCTAAGTGAGGGGGACTTGGTTCCTCAATTTTCATGGGGTCTTTGTTCTAGAAAATTGTTTCCTCCTCCCTTATATTGGGAGTTGAGTTGGTTGTTAGATCCAAAAGGCACACCTGATGGAACCACTACCATCCCAATTAAGGATATGTCGAGAGGTTGTTATACCATGTAGCAAAAACCACGAGGAGCACTGAACATTGTTCCAACAATCTCCCCCTCGTCATTACCCGAGTGAGTTTTGAACCCACGACCCATATTTGATACCACTTATTGGGAGTTGAGCTAGCTGTTAGATCCAAAAGGTGCACCTGATGGTAGTCTGCTACCATCCCAGTTAAGGATTTGTTGAGAGGTTGTCATACAATGTAGTGAAACTCGCGGGGAGTGCTAAACATTTTTCCAACACCCTAGACCTACTCACAGTGAATTTCCAAAGCCTAGGTTGTTGCAAGAAAGAGAAAGAGATTCCAAATGCGAAGATACAACCAAGGAGCGAAGCATGTTGCATTCAACTTCTAGAGATTCAATCCATTGCTTCTAGAGGAGAATGAGATTCACAATGTTTTCATTCTATGTAGCATTGGCCTGCTCCAGTTCTATGATTTTGGAAGAGGCTAGCATGAGAGCTTTGTTGTTTTCCTGGGTGATTTCTTCATGCATGCGAAGAATTTTACAAACCTCCTTCAACTCTGAATTATCCATGATAGTAGTGTAAAAACGATGTTATTGTGAGTTCTACATTGTCACATATATCAACAAGAAGTGCATTAAGTGTAATTTAATTGACGTGAGTGAGCCTTGATAAGCCATATGTGAGAGTTGCAGAGGCCACATTCCATCCATCCTGAATTTATCTCCAACTATCGATGCATAGTTAATGTGTATTCAATTGGGTGCCATTTAATTAATTAAGGAATTGGGGTGAAACTTGGAACCCCATTTTTTATAAAGGAACCAGGACCAAGGGACAAGGCCACCTTGGCCCAATAATTTGCTTCACCATTAAACTCCCTTTTAATGTGATAAAATGATATTGTGTCTAAGTATGGGATGGTTCTCTTGATACTATAGATGAGTGAACTTAATTTCCCCCCCTCTAGATTGGCTTGATCCCTCATTGCTTTAATAACCAACATTGAATCTCTGAGCACTAGTAGATTTATGATACCTTATTCCTTGGTAATGATGAGACCCAACCACAATGAATATGCCTCCATGAAATTGTTAGAGACATTTCCAAGCCCCAAATCATAATAGACTACCTTTCTTCCTTTAGGATCATGGATAACCCCCCCGCGCTTTCCACCCTTGGTATTTAAAAATATGTTATTAAATTAAATGGATTTGTTTCTCTAAATTTTATGGTTATTATTATTGTATTTATTTTTAAATGAAAAGATGGTGGGGATATAATCTATTATAAGATCTAGTATAAAATCAATTGAATCCTCCTTTTGGTTCTCGTGTATCGTGTGTGCATGATATATCATTTTTTATGC
>ML868387.1:0-10161 GCA_009831015.1 Picea engelmannii
GGGGAAGGGAGAGAAGGGGAGGGGGTGAGAGAGGGGAGTTGAGGAGTGAGATAGAGAGCAAGGGATTAGGGGGTGGGGAAGGAAGAGTGAGGGGGAGGGTATAGAGATTAAAAGAGGGGGGGAGAGAGAGAGATGGGGGGAGTGAATAAGGGATCAAGGGAGGGAGGGAGATAAAAAGAGGGAAGGAGGGAGAGGGAAGAGGGTCCACACATGATTACCTAGCATCAAGCCAACTCATATCCATTCTTTACCAAAATACTGTTGAACAACTCTTTGAAAATTCTCTTGAATAAAGGCCCACGCGCCCTAACTCATTATTACACACGTGTACACACTAGCTAACCCAAAATAGCCCGCGTGGACTGACAAAAGCATGAAAAAAGGAAAGTTGTCGATAGAACAAAAAGCTATGGGTGAGATAACTGAAACTTATGGGCATGCATGGCCGAGGGTTCGTCCAAATACCTAGCTCCTTCTAGCCTATAAAAGAAGGGGTCGGGGTACCATTTGGAGGAGGAAAAATATAGCAAAGAAACTCTTCCCATTTACATATTCCATTGTCCCAACCCTTTAGCCTTTCCTAATGCCAAAGGAGATTTAAAGAAAAACAGTTGAAGGACAGAAGAAGAGGATCCCAGGATCAGGTTCAAGGAGTGGTGGTTGGTCTCAACTTTTGTAAGTTGACTCATTTTAAGTAATAAAGAGAATGGTTTTTCCATCCCAATTCATGAACTTTTTATGGTTTGATTAGTTTATGTTTGATTTCTAACCTGTTAATATATAATTAGTATGCATGCATAGGTTTTGCTCGTCTTGAATGCAGGTCATCTTTGGAAGGATCATTGCGAACAAGTAATCAAGCACAACGGAGGATCGACATCAAATGTCGGTAACGAGGTAGGTTGATCTTTCCATGCATTTACTAAGAAAAGGGGATTTAAATCTAGGGATGAAGGTAGAAAGTAATTTCTATTCAGTCATATCTAGGTGCAAAGTTTGAACTCTATTTTCTAGTCTGTAGGGTGTTTTTCCCCAACAAAAAAATTGGCGACCATACTAGGGAGAATCTCTAGGGTTCCTGGAAGTTGATTTAGTTTTTGGGTAGTTTAAAGAATAATTTTTCTTGCCTGTATTTTCTTTTCATTTCTGTAAAGTCTGAGCTAGCAGGGAGTCTGGTTTTCCATACCAACTTTCTCTGACTTTTGAATGACTATGTTTTTCGAGACCCACAGAGGTACATGCAACCTGCACAAGGCTTGCATGCGTGTACCCATGCCCTAGCCTCTTACAGCCCGCCTGTGAATGCTAGTTGTAGAGGTATCAGTAGCGTGTAGAGTTTAGAGAACCTTAGAGGCAGTCCTCCTCTTCCCTGTCAGAATCACACATTCTCAGGGGGTTTTCTGGAATTCTGTCTGAGACTTGTTTGCTAACAGTCCTATCTCAGATTGTTTTTGCCTTATTATTTTTCCTTGCATTATTTGTTTTTCTGTTAGAAAGAGTATCCAAGCCTTCAAGGGATCCTGGTTATCAATATCAGTGGTCTCTTCCTGCTTTGGTCTGTCTGTTTTCATTTTTTCTTAGAGTTTAGATATACACGCGACCTGTAAAAGGTCAGCCCGTGTGTACATGCCCTCTGTTGTTGTTCAGCGCGCATTCACACGCATGCTATTTGAGTGATAGTCATGTTCTTGTACATGCTACTTTTTGTTAAGGGTGAGGTAGACATCCTCTCCTTTGATAAGAAGTATTCCTCTCAGGTGTTTGAATCTTTGTTTGAACAGGCTTAGGATTATTTTTACCCTTAGCTTTCTTTTTCTCATTTAAAACATTGTTAGAAAAAAAAAATAAATAAATAAAAAATTACGGTTTTTAGACAAGTGTGAGAGTCATTGTTTTTACAATTGTTATCGTGTGATTTTTTAATCTAATTCTTTGTCATCTGCTCTTTAAGCCAGAATTGTTTTTCTTGGTTTTTTGCTTGTCAATATTTTCCCTTTATTGCTTTACTAACACTTAAATAAATAAAAAATCTCTTTTCATTTGTTTTTCTTTGGTTGAAGAGTGTGATTCTGCATCATTAGCTAGGGAAAAGTCTGTTATTTCATAATTTTTTACAGTTCACTTAGATCATAAGTAGCTCATAATCGAGTAAATTCCTTTGAGTTTGCTATTCAAAATCTTAGAAAACTTAAAAAAATCTTTCTTTTGAAAAGTTGTTGAAATTTTGCATTCAATAAAAGTTTTGTTTCCATCTTTTTTATTCATTTTTTTCTTTCATCTTTTACACATCATCAGTTTCACCCTCATACCCCTTGACTTAAGACAAAGCCATAAAAGTAATGCTAAATTTAAAATATACTAGACTTTTATGTTTGTAGGGTTCACAAACTAGTTCAGGACTAGGGCCTTGGATTATATTGGAGAGGAAACTCTTCAAGGCCATTTAAAATCAAACATTGGAGTCTGATATAGGGAGTGTCTAAGTCTAGTTTCATGGAAGTTATTCGGGACCCCCCTCTAACACAGGGGATAAACACTAGGTCACGTGCGAAAAGGTAGCAGAGATAACCCCTCCAAAGCTGGACCAATCATAGTGGAGAACACATATAGAGGGCTTGTTTTGGGATTCTGTCATTTGCATTTGCCATTTGCCATGGGGCTTCGTGGGTATCGAATCCGTTCGAGGTCTTTAGTTGTCTTCTATATCATTTTCTCTCGATACCCTTGACAATTTTTGGGCTCGATACCCTGCTCATTGTGGTCTACCCGACTTTCGACTGTACCCACCTGGTGATTATTCACATGCTGGCAACCTAGTTGCCAATATTTGTTAGGGACATACACAGGTGACTGCGGGGGTATACCACAGTACCTAGGATAGACATCGGGCCACGCTTTTCACAGTATACCCGGAGGGTTCTTCCGTGTTCAAGTTTCACTTGCACCGGTAAGTTGCTCTAGTGTTGGTTGTTGTAACTGTTCTTCCAATTAATTTAGTGTTTTCTTGTCTTATCTTCTAGAGACTTTTTTCTTAGTGTGTGTTACTTTTGAGCATTTATACTACCTTAGAGTGTCTTGGATCTTCTCACACAGTGGAGGATCCTGAGCTTCGTCGGTCCTGAAGGCTTCTTGGCCTGCCACCGGTTACACTGGAGCCACCCCCGCCACCATTAAGGCAGAAGCTAGACCAACAAGGGTATTTTGAAGTGATCGAGCTACAAACCATTGTGCCCGAACAACCCCCAGAGGAATTGACCATTTTGGAACTTGAAGCAACCGCTCTTGGCTCAGTTGAAACCCCAACCACTAATCTCTTGGCACCTTTTATTGTACCAATTCAATTTCACGACCGCCAGATAGTGTCTCACACAGCAATGGAAACAAATGTTGTTACTTCTTCTGGAAATTCTTTAGTTCCCACCACGGTTGTCACCACAGGAGAGTCATCTCCTAACCTACCATCTTCGGTCCAAGCCACTATGGTCTTTACCACAACTACTTCACACAGTGGTCCGAACCCGTCTTTCACGGTGGCCAGAACCCCTTTTCCACCTAGTGCGACAAGCCCTCCGTTCTCATACTGTATGCCTAGTTCAGGTACAAGTCCTGTACTTTCCTACTCCACTTTACAGACTTTGGGTCTGGGGGAAGGGAGCTCTAGTGCTCCTCTGCAAGGTCACATAGTGGGAACTCCTATCCCTTTTAACGCCTTTCCTTACAGAGGAGGTCATATCCATCCTTCGTCCCCTTCGCTCAGTGGCTCGCATCAGCAGTTTGTCGGGCAACTTACACACAATAGTTTATTTGGAGCGGGGAATCAAGGAACACCTTTTCATAGTATGTCGGTAGGTTCAACACCATTTTCTTGGAATGAAATGTTTGGTAACAACACCTTCTCATCAGCCACTTTCTTGACTAGGGGAAACCCCATTTTTGGACAATCTACTCTTGGGCAGGGTATTATTCTTGCACAGGGGGGAAACCTAGCAGGACCTTGGAATTTAGGGCAAGGATCCATTCCCTCCTCTGGAATGCCGATCTGGGGTAGTGCTTTTCACAATCAATGAAACCCCAGACAAACTACTATGCATATCCCCACGGGACCATCATGGGGTAATCCTTCCCAAAGTCCTTCGAATATAATGCATTCCCAACAATCTATGTCCTATCTAGGAAATCCACTGATGATGTCTCCACATATGAAAAATCCGTACGCTGGATAGGGAAATGGTTTCTACCACAATCCGGGCCAGTAGCCAAACTTTTCCTAGCAACCTGGTGCTAGTCAAACTCCAGAACCCTTTTTCCCAGGCTATCAGCAGCAACCCAAACTACCATTCTTGGCAACTTTACACTTGCCAGATTTGACAAGGTTGTTGAATGACCCTATTTGTCACGATCCACATTGGCCTCCTATGCCGACGAAGTTTCCTTCGGACATTCCAAAGTTTGAAGCCAAGCCTAATGAATATCCACGATATCATGTGACTACCTTTCATCTTTGGTGCTCATATAACTCATTGAAAGATGACTCTGTATAGTTGTAATTGTTTCAACGTACTCTCATTGGGAGTGTCGCGAAATGGTACATTGAGCTTGATCGCTCGAGATACTCTTCTTTTGACGAATTGGTGATGGATTTCCTTAACCATTTCCAGTTACTCGTGAGATACGACGCTGGCACATAGTTTCTCGCTAATTTCGAATAGAAAACAATGGACCACATCTCTGATCACATCTAAGAGTGGAGATGCTGGAAGAGTTTAATCAAGGTACCAGTCCCACCAACATTCCTTCTAGAGTGGTTCCTTAAGTATTTGGTCCCGCAGTTATCCAAATACGTCACGACATCTAGATTTTTCTCCGAAGAAGATGTCATCATGAGGGCTCAATAGTTTGAGCTAATCTATTCTCAGTCCAGTTTATTATACAACATCTTGCTAGATGCACCACATTAAATACTGGATAAAACTAGACAGAGAGCTGGACCGCATGCCGATGGTATTGTCGGTTCATCACAAACCAAGCCCATTGAGCAATTGACAAAACAATTGCAGTAGTTATCCATACAACACATAGCGGCCAGCCAAACTACTTCTTTGGCTACTCCCCCTACCCAAACATCAAAAGTACACACAGTCCAGTCGACTAACCCAAAGGCCGCCCAGCAGCCTAAAGGGAAGAAAAAACAACGAAAGAAGGGTAAGGGGGATAAAAAACCCAACGATAATGCTGGTGGGGACAACACTGAAAAACGGAAGGCAAGGTATCCATGTAACTTATGAGCGGAAGATCACCCGACCCATCTATGTCCTCGACTTGCAGAGGCCAAAAATTTTGTCACACAACAACAGCAGGCAGGGTTGACTAATCCATTTCAACATGGGAAGAATCTAACTCAAGCCTCTGCAAGTACAAAAGGGGGCAGCCAAGAAAACTGCATACCTTCGAGCAACTCCTCGTCTGAGAACGTATATATGGTTAGGGGTGATTCTTTCATATTGACTAGAGAGCATGATTATAGTAAACCAAGTGCTTCTGAGAAGGGCAAAGAAGCTGACCTCCCATCTCTTCCTCTATAGATTGAGAAGACATTGGGAGAAACAATGACATGCATTCCAAAAGGTGCATTTAAAAAATCTTATCATAACCCAAACACAAGGGCCACCCAGAACTACTCTGTGGTGGAGGATTTATCACAAACCCCTTGTGCGATGTCTGCTTTGGAGGTCCTCCAAAGTTTCCCTTCTCAGAGAAAATCCTTGTTAACTACATTGGGCTCTACTGAGACTTGTAATCTGGGTACCATCATGTTAGATACAACCGACTTAAAACCTCGTCTGACTTACCACGTAGCATTTTAGATAGTAGTGGATTACCCCACGAAAACTTTTACTCGAAATATATTTCGCACGGTGGTCGACGAGGGCGCCTCGACATGCGTTATGTCATTGGCATGTTGGAAGGCCATTGTCTAGCCCGTTTTATCTTCATCACCTACTCTCCTCACTGCTTTCGACATCTGTTTTTTCTGACCACATGGCATCGTTCCTTCTTTACCTGTGCAGTTAGGAGGTAAGACTGTGTGTGTCAAAGTAGAGGTAGTCGATTCTCCCCTTGACTATAACCTCTTGTTAGGGTGGAGTTGGACTTATGCTATGAAATTTGTGGTTGCTACAGTTTTTTGGGTCTTGGTGTTTCCACACGAGGGATGGATAGTGACCATCGATCAATTGTCTTTCTCTAGACCTGACCCAACTTTGGGGGCATCCACAGTCCCGATGATTGATAATCCTCAACCAGGTGTCATCAACACAGGAGTTGGTTTGTGCCCGTCTTTGATGGGTACCTTCGATTACCCACCTCCGCAGGGTGATATCAAATTTATATCTAATCACCATAAGGTTGAGATTTTTCAAGTTTCATCTTTCCGTACGACTTACTTCAAGGATCCATGGATTCTTCCTTCCCCATCAGCCACAATGGATGAGACAGGGCACCCCGACATGTCCATGCCCTTGTCTGTCGCTGAAGTAGCGTACTCTTTAGTCCAGCAAGCTTCAACTAACACTGATCTGACTCGTGCACAAGAGTTAGATCCACTTCTAGAGCCTATTTGGGCTCAGGGTTCTCTCGCTAACGTTGATTCATTAGACTTAATCTTTCCTTTTGATGAAGCAGTAATCGAAGCAATGACTAGTCCGGACAAACCTTGGGAAGATCTTCATCTCATATCATATTTTCTCCCAGAGTTAAGCCAAATCGAAGCAAGAGAATTCACCGTGACCATGATGGGAGATCAACCATGTCCTATTAACCTCCTAGCTACACATGAAATTTATGCTGAGGGAAATATGAAAACTATTGCTGAAACTATACCAATCAACATCTCCCGAAACCTTGGCGTCGTGGAGAACGTCTTTGTTGGAGCAGATTGCTCCCCCGAAGAGATCCAAATCTACACAGATCTTTTCAAAGAATTTTGTGACGTTTTTGCCTGGTCTTATGAGGAAATGCCAGGTATCGATCCAAAAATAGTTGAACATGAAATCATAACGTATCCTGATGCCAAGCCTCTTCGACAGAAACTTTGTCCAGTTAATCCCAAGAAAGCAGCAGCCATCAAGATTGAGGTTGAGAAACTGCTAAAGGTAGGTTTTATCTATCCTATCCATTTGACTCAATGGGTGTCGAATCCTGTGTCAATCAATAAAAAACAAGGCACAATTCATGTATGTATTGATTTCCATGATTTGAACAAGGCATGTCCCAAAGATAATTTTCCAACACCGTTCATCGACAAGATCATTGATGAATGTGATGGTTGCAAAGCCTTTTCTTTCATGGACGATTTTTTGAGATATAATCAAATCCAAATCAAACCCAAAGACCAACACAAAATGACATTCATTTGTATGTGGGGTACATTCGCATATCATAAGATGCCTTTTGGTCTTAAAAATGTTGGCGCCACCTTCCAGCAGGCCATGTATTTTTATTTTCATGATCTCAAGCATATATTCGAGGCCTATCTAGAGGATTTAGCATCAAGATATCGCAAGAGAACGGATCATCCTACACACCTTAGACTAATCTTCAAATGTTGTCGCTACTTTAGGATTCGCTTGAATCCAAACAAGTGCAGCTTCTGCATCATGTCAGGACGTTTGCTAGGTTTCATTGTATCAACAACAAGGATCATGGTCGATCCTCTCAAGGTGGAGGCAATAATCCAGTTTCCCCCCCCACGCACAATCCTACAACTTCAGAGTCTACAAGGCAAGGTGAACTTCTTACGATGCTTCATCGACAACTATGCCGAAATCTCCAAGGGATTTATGCGTTTACTGAAGAAAGACATTCCTTTTTTTTGGGACGAAGCCACTCAACACTCTTTCAACGCATTAAAACATTCCCTCACAACTGCACCTCTACTACGACCACCTAACTATAACAAAGATTTCTTATTGTATCTGGCAGCTACAGAGTCAACCATTGGCATGGTTTTAGTTTAGGAAGATGATTCATTCTCACAATACGTAATCTATTACCTGAGTCGAGGCCTCGTAGGACCAAAACTCAATTATTCTCATATCGAAAAACTTGCATTGGCAGCAGTTCATGCTGTTCAACGGTTTCGTCATTATGTTCTGTTTCGCAAGACCACCATCATTACTGTCATGAATCCATTCCAATACATGTTGACACAACGGGTTATAGGTGGAAAAATCAGTAGATGCATAGTCATCCTCCAGGAATTTGACTTAGACTTTGTTTCAGCAAAGTCCAAAAAGTCATTGGTCTTCACAGAGCTTATTTCGAAACTTTTGGTTGAGTCAGGTGACGTTGTGCCTGAAGAATCACCTATCTGGGGATATATGTTTTTGATCACATATTTAGATCCCTGGTACATAGATATACTTATCTATCTCTAGACATTGAAGTGCCCCACCTTTGCTTCTCATGATGAGCGTCGGCGTATATGCCATCAGGCTAAGAATTATCTCATACTTAATGATATGTTGTATCAGAGAGGTGTAAATTGCATCTTACGTCGATGTCTCACACATGAGGAGGCAGTCATCGTGCTCAAGGATTTCCATACTGGAGCTTGTGGCAGTCATTTGTCTGGGTTGGAAACAACCCAAAATATTCTATGAGCAGGTTACTTCTGGCTGACACTTATCAAATATTGTATAGAATTGGTCAAGAAGTGCCATTTGTGCCAAGTCTTCTCTTGGAAGATGAGGGTGCATCCCGCTCCTATGTTTCATGTCATCATAGTTGGTCCATTCACCAAGTGGGGGATTGATTACACTACTTTCAACCCCCCGTTAGCAAGGGGGCAACACTATATCATCGTAGTTGTAGACTACTTAACTAAGTGGGTCGAAGCTATGCCAACATTTAAAGATGATGGAGAGTCTGCATCTCTCTTTTTATTCAACCGGATCATAGCAAGGTTCAACGTCCCGAGAGAGATTGCTACTGACCATGGTAGTCACTTTCTGAACCAAATGATGACCGAATTAACATCAAATCTTGGGTTACGGTAAGAGCATTCATCACCCTACTACCCCCAAGACAAAGGGTGGGTGGAAGCTATAAACAAAACTCTTAATACTATTCTACAATGAACTATCAACTCAACCAAGCCAAATTGGCATTTGATGTTATACTTGGCATTATGGGCTTACCAAACATATGTTAAGACTGCAACCAATTTCTCATTTTTTCAACTCGTTTACGGGTTGGAGGCAGTCTTGCCCATCAAATGTCAGATCCCATCTCTAAAATTGGCAGTACAATTATTGATAGACACTTCTCCACTTGAATAATAGTTAGTACACCTTGATAAGCTCAATGAGAAGCATCATGATGCGGCCCTGGCCAACGAGGCTCACAAACATAAGGTCAAGTGTCAGTATGATAGGTTCGTTCGTCCTCGGATTTTCTCTGAAGGTGACCTTGTCCTGGTCTATGACCAAGATAAGGACCCCCTAGGGGTAGGAAAATTCAAACCCATGTGGTTTAGACCCTTCATCATAAAAGAGGTATTAAAAAAGGGCGCTTATCGTTTGGTTGATTTTGAAGGGAATGCTTTGGTGGAGCCTAGAAATGGGCTCTACCTCAAAAAGTATTACTCATAGGTAGGTCACTGTGGGTAACTTTTTGTAACATATGTATAGTCTTTGTACTATTACTTTTTAGTTTCTTTTAAGTGTTATGGACGTGTCATTGATGTTATCTTTCATCAATATGGAATATGTCAGGTGATTCTGAGGTGTTCATTGGGTATGCAAATGGTGCTAGTCGACACACTCGAAGGCTTGCCTCCGCAGCTTGGGTAATCTTTACACCTTAGGGCCAGTTGTTATCTTCTGGAGGTATATGCTTAGATGACACCACAAATAATGTCATCGAGAATAGTGCAGTTATTGAGTTGCTTCTTGACGCCTTGTCATTGGGTATCTCTCATCTTTGGGTCTATCTCGACGCTCAACTAGTTATATCACAACTAAACAGAGTATACCTGGTTCATGATCCAACTTTACACCGACGATTCCTTAGGGTACGTCTCTTAGAATGAAACTTTGATTATATTACATATTTTCATGTTCCTAGGAGATTAAACCAAATTATAGATACTCTAGCTAATCA
>WSFP011438677.1:0-20826 GCA_009831015.1 Picea engelmannii
ATAAATTATAATTTAATGCCATGAATGCATCCAAACTTCACTTAGATGATGGACGGCTCATGAATAATTGTGTAATCAGCCTTGTAGAGGGGTTTGGCAAGCCATGTGTCCTCCTATGAAGGGCGTTCCACTATAGTGCCATGTAGGGAATGCCAACACATCATACCATGCTTCCAAATATGTAGGACATACATTGTGAGATGTGAAAAGTGCCCATGAAGATGATCATGCCTCCAAATACGTAAATATGCCTTGGGAAATGTGAAATTGCATCAAAAGTATCTCCAATGAAAGATTACACATCAACTTGTGTGATAATGCTCCCTTATCTCCAATGCCATGCATGTTCTAGTGGTAACAGAGCCAACAAATTATGTGGCAAAAGTGTCGAGTCTAGGCTATGTTTACCATCAAAATGCCTGCTACACGATCTGCATTGTAATTTTTGTGTAATGCTCTTTTCCGTTTTTGATGTTTTGTTAGTCTACATATTCTGAAAAAAGTGTGACATATTTCTGAGTACCGTTTAATATTTCTGAGTACCGTTTATTCTCACCCAGTAAATTCATTGTTTACTCCCAAGTAATTTTCATCCCATTTTGTTTAGATATGGTTTGTGTGACATATTGGATATGCAGTGCACTGAGATATGTTTTCATTGGTTGTAATATCCAGGTGGTCACTGATTGTTTAAATGCTCCTATAGTGTTTGCGCACAATGATTTGCTCTCAGGGAATTTGATGCTAAGTGAAAAAGAAGGTAAGCTACAGTTTTGAGCAGTGCAACATTGCCATTGAATTTTCATATCGAGAATAACTCAATTCATAGATGGAGAAGCACCATACATTAGTATAGCATTAGAAAAATGACTTAAAATTTCAACATACTGATGAGAGTTAAGGTCTAATATAGAAAAACCTTTAGCAGCATGAGTGTCCCTGTTTAAGGATTAGAATGCAAGAGGGTAAACTAATTCCATTGAAGGTATAGGAAATTCCAATCAGCGTCGCAAATATCAGTGATTATTTTGATGTGTCGCGAGTTTTTACCTCCCTGTTACTAGTGGCTGAAAAATTCGTGATATTTTGAGGGGTATGAAAATATCGCGATATTGTGTTTTTGTCTGTTATGATGTGATGATTCTCTCCTATGCTTTCCTCTTAGCCTGCATTAATGCACTTATTGTTCATCTAACTACCACAATAATACTTAGAGTATTATGTGCTATATTGCTGTTTGCCAGATCACCCTCATTTTATGTTTCTAGCATAAAGAGATGGGATTTAGAAGGCATCTTATCCCTTTTCCAGTAAGAAATGAATCTATGTTCTGTTGAGCATACCAGAGAATATATGACGACTAGAATGTTTTTAATATTTATGGAACAGAATCTGGTGTATATAGCTTAAGATATTTGACATAGAGATATGCATCTGTAGACAGACAAAAATATGCTTTTTTCTGCATCAAAAGTTATCTCACTGCAATGTTGCTAAACTTAATCTCTTGAATTATCTTTTTTCCAGAGAAACTTTACTTGATTGACTTCGAGTATGGGTCCTATAATTTTCGAGGATATGACATTGCAAATCATTTCAATGAATATGCAGGATTTGAATGTGATTATAGCTTGTAAGTAATTATATTTTGCTTTATGAATACTATAATCTGTTTGATTATTTACCCTTAGAAAATCCATTCATTGTTAGCATTTTTTCTAGACCAGGAGAACGTTTTTCTCGAGGAAGATTGGATTTGATATTAAATGTTAATATTTTGGACCAATTGTTTCTAACAAATTACTATTGCTTGTTTTTGTGTAGATATCCTGACAAGGATTCCCAGTATCATTTCTTTAGGCATTATTTATCACCTGATAATCCTGAATTGGTATGTAGTCTTTACTTTGCATGTAGATCAGTCTGTTTCGCAGTCTATAATGCAAATATTCATGGAACTCAAATAGTCTCTTAAATAATCAAAGTAGATCATCTCATACTTCACTTTGTGCTAAAACAAAAATACCTGAGAAAATTGGTCTTTAAGGAGGTCTTCTACAAACAGGAACTTAAATGAAGGATAACAACCCTTTAATTTTTTATAATGTTGTGTTTCTGGGGATGTGTCACCTGGCCCAGGGTACTTGTCTCCTGCACGCAGGACAAGCACTGAAATTTCCCCAGCAGCCAGGGACATCCCCTGCCTTGCCGAGGGATGTCCTCAGACTGAAAAACACAAAAGTGGGGATGTCCCATGTTACAAGGGACATCCCCCTAAAAAACTCAAAATATAAAATGCTGACAGCAGTGGTGTTAGCACAAATTTCTGCACTTGCAAGAAGGTGAATAACTTATGAAACATCAAGCTAGAAATCCATGCAACTATAGGAGAAGATACCCTAAGTGCCATTGGAAAAAACTCCTCTCTGTTTGGGTTGGTGTGTGCCAACCTCAGGGGGGTGTCCCTATGTTTTGTATGTGCTATCTTCCCTGTAAATCTGCAAAATAAACCCGAAAATACACACACAAGATGAATTTTGGCTAGCGATTAAGTTACCAAAGGGGTAATTTGTATAATTTATAAATTGAAGTGGTAGAATCCCTGCAATGTTAGCTTTAAGAAGTATGGAAAAAGAGAAAGAAAGCACAATTAAATGGTTGAATAACACCAGGATAAAAGGCTAAGAGCTTCTAATCAAAACACAAAATCCAACACAATACCAACAATCCTTGAGAGCTTGATACGAGCATAAGAAAGCTTTATTCCTGTGTTTTCCAAAAGGATGATTGCACCATGGAGACAAGTACAAAAACTGGTATAGTGATGACTCTTGCACAAAGAAATAGAAGCTAGAGAAGAGAAGAGAGAGAGAATGAGAAATTGTGCATGAGAAAAAGGCACACATGAGAGAGGAAAAAGCATGCACACGTGTGAGGATGTGCATGGGAAGGAGGGTGTGCATTAATTATGGAGTGATGCGCTAGAGAGGGAGCATGAGAGGATACATGCACACAAGATGGGGACGTTTAAGTGATGAGGTGGCGAGTTAAGTGGAAGAAGAAAATGAGTGAGGAAAAAAGCATGTGCATGGGTTAGCACATGTGTGAGATGAGGGGGAGTACTTAACATAAAGAGAGACATGTGAATGTGTGGAGGAGAAAGAAGAGTGCTCTTGAGAGGAGGGAGTGTGAGTGAAAGGAAGACATGCAAGCACCAAAGATGGAATGCGCATGGAGAATAGTCATGCGTATGAGTGGGAGGGAAAAAGCATGCACACGTGTGAGAGAAGGAAAGTGGATGCGCATGGCTTAAAATAAGGATGCATGTGCCTTGGTGACTCACCCATGCATGCACCCTAATTTGACCATATATCCTTCGTTGAAACTGCCACATGTCATAACCTGCCCCTGCCACATGTCATCTTGCATGGCGACCATACTGGCTAATAATAGAACTGTTAAAAATAGACATGCTAAAAATAGCAGTCCGACTGAAAAATGTGAAAAGACCAAAAATGTCGAGGACTGCTAGGAGAAACCTGCCAAATGTAGTACGCCTAAAAATAGGCACTGCTAAAAATAGAAAATCCTCACATGCCCATGAAACCATACTCATCGGATTTGATTTCCAGTGGGAATCTGAATATGTGATCAGAATCGACATGCAAGCTACTGCCAAAATAGCAATATCTCGCATGTTGCTCGAAAGGGGGCTCATTAGACTCTATTTTCTGCAAGGAACCCAGATATGTGCTCGTAATCATCATCTGAACCCTGGAAGTCCAACTGCTAAAAATAGTAAGTGTTCGCATGTCGTATGGAAAAAGACTCACTGGAATAGTGAGCTCACAAGGACTCTGAATATATGGTTGAAATTGCCATGCGGACCTCTGAACTCTGTCTCCTAAAAAGTAGGAAATATAATAAAAATAAGCATCTCTCTCTAATCCATGAAAACTTGTGCAAATTCCTGTCTCTGAAGCAAGAAACACTACTAAACCAATCCTATACCTGAACTCATACAAGAACCAACCCTGGCTCACGCCAAGCTATCTTTGGGTAAAATATCTGAATGCTAGCCAAATAAGACATGCTAGCTCTTAACCTTCAAGATTTGTAAGTGAGAAAATCTAGGGGTTAACAAGTGGCTGCATCAGATTCTTGACTGTGGTAGCAGTGGTAGGCCTCAGTGGGTCAAGGCCAAAATTATGTCCTTTCGTTACACTTGTATAAATATAGGTAATATCTTGTCTAGTAGTAGTCACCTTTTTATCTTTTATATTTTATCAATTATTCAATTATTTTCTAGTATGGTTACTTGATTTGTAATATTTACAAGTAACAACGGTAAGGTTCGTTACACATTCACATTTATAATTATTATTTATCAAAAGTGGCTCTTGCAAATCATTGAAATAATTCTCCCCCCCAAAAGACGACTTTGTGCTCCAATGCAAAGTGCACATGGTATGCCTTTGCATCAATGAATCCTTCCTATTGAAGGAAGACACTCATCTTCCAGTTCTTTTCCTGACTTCCTTCTTGGTAGTGAAAATAGCTGTCTTGTGTTTATTAGGCTGAGGCAATTTAACAAACAGTCACAAACTTGACATCCTTTCATGTTTTTGTAGTGCATGATTTGGAGCTCGAACACTTCTGTCAAACTAGGATGGTCTGGCATAATTCTATAAGCTGTTAGTTGAGGGCTTGTGTTACTATATTTGCTGCCAAAAGGACCCGGGACATTAAAGGATTTAAAGTTTTAATAATTTTTATTTTCTCCCTCTTATTCTTCTTTTAGTATATAGTTTGTGTCAGGCAAACAATTGACTTTCTGTATTTATGTATGTATGTATTTGCTTGTTTTTTGAAAATATTTAATTTAAAAAGTATATGTACACTAAATTTCCTTATTGATTTACTTGAAACGTCATGAATATGGTATAGATGTTATATTTTGATAAATTTGGAGCATATTTTAGATGACTAATTTCTAGTGTTCCACCAAGTTTCCAAGACATGGGGATGTGGAAGCATGTGGGGGAATGTCTGGAGACATCCCCCAAATTTTAGGGAATGTCATAAGGGATGTCATGCCAAGTACCCTGCCCAAAATACTAAAACTTCAAAATTTAAATATATGAAAAATATAAATATGATGAATGGTTGGATGGATGTAGAGGAGTTTATCTAAAGTGTAATTAGGGTTTAGAGGGGAGGCGCTTTACAGTTGGGGATTTGTTTTTTTGTTTATTATTATTTGTCTATTATTTCTATCATGACGCATGTTTTTGGGAAGGGAGCACCCGGAAGTACCTTTTTGAATGGTACTAGTGGGCATCCCCATTTTCCATGGCGACGTCCCCATGTGCATTTTCTGGTGCAACCCCAGAAAGGGTACGCAGGGAAACATTCCCATGAGAGTGCCCATGTGCCGGGAGCATGGAGAGTACACCTTTTTCCCCTTGGAAACGTGTCCTTGTGTAACACTGGTAATTTCTGATTTCTGAATTTTTTGGGGGATATTTCTGAAAGAATACTCAGTTGTCAAACGATGGCCCATAAAAGTTGCATTTGATTGAGATACACCAGGTTTTAAGTTTAGACAAATGCTTCTTTGATGGCAAGTTGGACTCAACCATAGTTTGATGTCTTCTCCCCTCGTTCCTAAGCTGAAGCTTCTTTAATGAAACATTGTTTGATCACCGACCCTTTGATGATTGACTCTTCTTGATTGTTGAATCTTACTGTTTCCTCACTTTATGATTCAGTAGGTGATTCTTACCCATTTTCTAAGTCTTTAAGAAAGCTATTATAGTTTGATTGAGTCATAACAAAGCATTTTTCACTGTGTTTTGAAGTGTCACCACAATTTGCCCCTTTGTCATTTGATTAATTTGCCTCTATTTGCTTTTATTTTATTACCTCATATCTTGTTTGTTAGTTGAGGTAAACTTGTCGATAATTCTTTTGTTATTGAGAACCACAATTTGCAATGACACTTCTTTCTTATTCTTGGTTAGTTTCTCATTATTCGTCATCAACTTAATTGTAGTTTTTTTTTGAGGTCGTTATCCCTGTGAAATTGCATCATATGTTAGATCAAACATCACTTTGCATGCACATCAAGAGAAACATGTCAAGGCACCACACAAAATCCCTTTTCCTACATAAGCATAGAGAGCAAGCATTTCTGCCTTGGTTCCAACTGAAAGAGAATACATATCTTTTTCAAAAAGGCCATTCTGGCAGAGATCTGCATACCAAATTTGATCAGAAGGTAGAAACTTCGGCCAGGTCAAAAGGTGTACTCTCATAGTGAAAAGTTAAATGAAAGCAGTGATTCCATAAGAAGGAAATGTCGGTTGATCTGATCACATCCTATATATTCCTGCCAATCATCCACTTGTCCCCAAACACATCCCCTTTCCGATGTAGCAGAGCAACAAAGAGAAGATTGTATTTTGCAGTAACCCAACCCCAAAATATGCTAGCAAATTTGTAGTTCCATTTTATGCGCTTAATTGTTTATGGTCCATGACAAACTACACAACAACCTTCTGTAACCAGGAACGATGAAGTTGGTTCTTGACTTCTAAACTGTAGTCTGTAGAACTGGCTATCCAAGGACTCGAGTCTTAAAAGAAGAATGTCACTGTAAGATATCTTGGCACCTCCTAATCCACGGTAGCTTATGATCACGGACATTCGTTTCTTGTTGAGGTGATCTGCTATTGATTGTGTTGGCCTGATCTTCTTTTCCTTATAACCAAGCACAGCAAACCCCTGGAGGCTTCACCACCATTGATGGGTGGTAATTAGGGTAAACTGCCGGTGCGTAAGTTCCAAGCAACTCGTCCGGGGGGGTTCAAGAGAGTTGAACTCATGACCTCCCCAACTTTGGTGAAGAGATCTCATGTCTGGCTTGTGACTGCTTGAGCTAACCCTCCGGGCTATGTTGGCATGATCTTATCATAGAGTTCCTTTATTTGGCATTCTGTAAATGGCTTCCCATAAGACCGTTTCCAATCCTTCCAAATAGGCCCACCAGAATCCAAATTCAATTTAAACAAATAATTTTCTGGAGTCATCTGACATAGTGCCATAAAAACAGGCTGATAAATAGCACAAGAGGTTAGTTCAACTGGTTGTTGCCAATGTTGTTGGGCATTTGCCTAGTTCTGTGCTGGCAGGTGCCTGGTTTGAATCCCCCCTGGGTTATTTGTTCTAGTCTACATTGACAGGTTTACTAGGATGCCATCCACGAATGTGGGGAAACATCCATTGGGTTTCCATGTGAGATTATTTCTCAGACAAAAAGCAAGACGATCAACAGCCTAAATTTTTTGAGAGCAATAAAGATCCTGCCAAGATAACCACCTATGAACACCTTTTAAATTTTCCCACAAATCGCTCCACCTATGAAATCTTTCTTGGCCAACCACTTTTCTACAATGGAGTAAGTAATCCTGGCTGTCCTCCATCTGTCAAAAATGTCCAACTTGTGTGTGCAGCCAAATCCCAACCTTGGCAATAGCCCAAACAGTCCCAAATGTAATTGTTTCAAGATCAATTGCCACACTTGCCATATCCTTCTAGAAACACATGAACTAGAAATTTTAAAAGCATCAGCTACGTTGACTATATCATAGAGACTGAAAGGGCCAGAAATACCAGCTACATGTGTAGCATGCTGGATTCGGTGCTACAGAAGAAGTTGCCAGGCTACATTACCACTCACTGCCCTGACAACCTATTTAGCAATTAATGCAGCCCCCTGTGCATGAATATTTGCTAGGCCAAGTCCTCCATCCTTCATGGGAAAACTACATATTTCCCAGGAAATCAATGGCTTGTCCCTGTTGTGTCCCTGCTTCTCTCAAAGGAATTGTGTAAGTAGCATTTCTGGCTGCTTTAGACTTGCTTTTACTTTGGTTTGAGAAGTCATCAACAAGTGGATCTCCTGTGTCAAGGTGCTTTGGTACTATACCCATCCTTCTTTGTGCTACATGCTTTGAGTTTTACAATTGATTTCACTGATTATTTTTAATAAAGGCACTATGCACCTAGAGTTCTCGGACCTGCATTCCAGGCACAATAGTTAGAATTCACAACCAAATTGGTATCATGCATACTTACTCTTTGCTTGACTTCTATTTCATTCTAATTAGAAGGCATTCAGACTTCAAAATGATTCAGGTGTCTATATATTGAAGAAGTGAGTGAAAGCATCAACACCAATCTTCTCGAAAATCAAAGCCAAAATACTACCAGTTTTTTTAGATCCTTAACTGACAATGGCCAAACGTTAATCATGGATCACACTTTAACACCTGAAAGGCAACTAAGCAAATATCCAAATTGTTGGCCTTAACCATAGATAGAAATCCATAGCCCTTTATCAACGAGATACTCCCATAAATTTTCCTTTTAAGGAAAATGGCAAGCGTGTAAGATGCTTCTTTGGATTTTTCATATGTATTTGTATTTTTGTGTATTTGGCTGGATACTTTGCATTTCAAGAATGGAAAGCTTTTATTTCTGAGTTATAAATTCTATTCTTAGTATTTTTCTAGGGAAAAGATCAATTTGACAATTTGTCCCTCTTCCAGGTCATTTTTTCCTCCCTTTAATGCCATTGAAATTCCTCCTTATAGTCAAAACTTGTAAAATCTGTGATTTTAAATTCAACTGGGCTTATGCACAGAGTCAGCGCTATTGTCTCCCGAGTTATTGTAAATGCTTTGTTCTGTATCACAGGTGTCTACCACTTATGATCACCTCTGTAATCATTAGTTCACAGGGATATCTCCAATATATGTGTGGTTCGTGCTTTGTACACATTTGAGATGACCTTTTCTATTTGTACTCCCTTTATTTCCTTTCTTTTATCATGCCAGTGATGGGGTTGGTATCTTATATTCCTTCATTTTTGTTGGTTTGCTCAGGCTATTAAAAAGTGATGCAAGACAGGGACACGGGCTTTACAATATTTTGAAAATATTTATAGATATAAATCAATACACTATCTGGAAATATTTATGAGAATAGTTCAGGAAAGATTGCCCTGTTTTATCAAGGGAATCATGATCAGTGTTTAACTGCAAATTATTATCCATTGATTCTGTCATATTCTCTGTCTTTGCTCCTTTTCCAGGCATCTGAATCTGAGCTAGAAGTGATTTATGTTGAGACGAACTGTTATGCTCTTGCTTCACATTTATACTGGGCCTTTTGGGCTATTGTTCAGGTAAAATTTTCAATATACAGCTTTTATATTCAATGACAGTGAGAGTCCCTTAGAGGTGCCTTTGTTTAAAGCTCTACTTTTAGCATCTTTTCAGAGTGCCATATTTCTTTCATATGCAGGCAAAGTATTCTCCAATAAACTTTGATTACTTGGAGTACTTTTTTTTGCGCTACAATGAATACAGAAAACAGAAGGATCGCTTCATATCGCTTGGGCAGTCATTTCTTTCAAGGACCAATTGAGATGTTTTCACATCTGACCATGTCTGTACCATTCTCTAAAGGTTCAATTGGGTTTTTTATTGTATTAATAAGTATTGAAGAGCAGTGCTAGTTATTGCCACTTTGACACTCAATGTCAATTTCATATTGGGACCCATTGTTATCTGAAGCTATTTTATAGCCTTGTATCATATGCGTTTGTATATTGTGGCTTAAACTTGAAAACATTAGAAGGATTTAAAATTTCTTGGCAAGATCATGTGAGAAGTGAACTTTTGGATGTAAGCCTATTTTGGATTAAAATATCTCCAGTGTTTTGACAATCTTCATATTTATAACATTGTAAGAGGTCAGTTCTCCCTTGACCTGGATCACAGTTCATGATAGAACAATCATTCTACGAATAGTGCATGATTCATACCTACACAATCAGCTAGGAGTTTGACCATGAAGGCATGTGATGGACAATTGTACATCGTCAAGGAAACATGGCTAGCTCCTGACCTCCAACCAGAGATCCTATTCAGAGGTTCACATCATGTATCGATCACCACCCCTTAAAACAAGTAGTTCAACATGACTCCATATCCCACAATATAACTAGAGCCACATAGTTGAAATTAAGGGTCTAATCTTCACTCTCACAATGATCGACCTTATATTGTAACATTAATTATATCTTTAATTTTTGGTTAAGGCTGACCTAGTCAACTTAGGCTCATAACCCCTCTTGAGGAAAGCACCCTATCCCTTGAGTTGTGTGTATATACACAAACTCTTTTGTATTTCTCAATCAAGTGAATCATTCATTCTTTTATAAAAGAGTTTTTTTCCCAGGAGTAATTGTGCTCTCTTGTGCTTTGCTTTGTTTCACTTTCTAGTGCACTCATGTTCTTTCTCTATAACTCACTCTTGTGCTTGGTTATGCTTCTCTCTCTTTAGCACACTTGTAAATTTGTTATTGCAGAATTTGGGTTTGTTTTTGGTTTTGTTTGATTCTCTTGCCATCACTTGTGAATTTCAACATGGTATCATAGTAGGTGTGGACCCGACTCACTCAATTCTGGAGTTGATCCAAAGACTTTTGGTTAGTGGCATTGCTCAAAGCTTCTTTGCAACCGTGGAACTAGGGTTTCTTGGATGATCTCTTTTCAAGGGTTTTAACTCTCCTTCAAAGCCAACAATCTTTCTTCATTCACTTTGTAGTAGGTAGCATATTGCAAATTTCTATGTAAGTGTTGGTACCTCTAGGGCTATCAAGGTGAACCTCTGAAGACTTCATTCTTTCAGATAAAGGATCTTTTTTTTGCTTCTATTAAACCTAATGGATTCAAAATGGTTTGATTGATTGAATGGGGCAAGTTATCATGTTTGGGTAGATCAAATGATTGCACTTCTTTGGAGTAAGGGCTTATGGATGTATCTAGCAAAACTCCTTTCTCCCATTGATGATGACAACTATGACATCATATGTATGAAGAAGGATGAAGTTCTTGGGCTAATCACACTATACATTGAGCCCGATCTAATTCAACACACAAAGGAAAATAAAAGTACAATAGGGATATGGAATACCTTAAAGACACTCTTTGGATCAACGAATACTACTCGGGGAAACAAAGTCATAATCGAACTTTCCATTCTCAAGATGGGTGACTTTCAAAATGTTGAGGAGTATATTGTGAGGTTTAAGAACTTGAAGGTTGACATCATTACTTGAGTACTATTTTGAATAATCTCTCTCTAGCATTCAAATCTGTTGCTTTTATATTTTATAGTATCCCATTATTTGTGAAGGGTTACACAACTCCTCTTGAGGAGGTTTTCTCTAATCTTATCTAGCATCAAGTCACATAGTAGAATATGAGAGAGTTCTCCACCTTGAGATCAACCCCATCTAGAGGCTACCTCGACTCCTCCTAAGCATGAGCCCGAGCAAGTTAGGGGGGAAACTCAAAATCCTCCAAGAAGAAGAAACTCATATGCAACTACTGTCATCAGGGACATGCCTTCAAATCTTGCATCGTTCATCTAAAAAAATTGAAGAACTTGCAAGACAAATAGTCGGCAGTGAGGATATTTTTGACGATATTGCTGGATCTTCTCACATTGCAATGTGTACTTTGCATATTGGTCCTCTTCTCCACAAGAATGGAGTTGATTTTAGAAGTTACTACTAGGCATCTGACAAAACACCAACACATTCTCTTCTATTACAATAGTATCACAGTGGAGAGAAAATGGTCATTATTGATAACTCAACCTTAACAATTTCAGTATGTGGTGTGTTATTTTTCTTTAAACTCAACAAACTAATTTCTGCATCCAATAATTTTTTATACCCAGAAACAAAACAACAATACACAGATTTGATTATGAACTATGAAATAGAAATACATTGAGTTAAATAACCTTGCAATGCACAATGAAAATAACATAAACCAAACACATAATTTAGAGACACCAAAGATACCCTGGAAACCCAACTTCAGGAAAAACTAGCAAATGAGAGTTTTATTCAGCTTCAACAATATTAAGAAAACAATTACAAACTGTGCCAAACTTGGCAATCTTATACACACAAAAAATCCTGCTTGGATCTGAGAAGATTTGACCCTAAGTCTTAGCCTCCCTTGTTGAGTTTGGCCTCCTTGCTATACGACTCTGTTTACAGTGACTGTAGGTGCGGCTGGGAAGGATCACAACCCCCACATTGTAGCTCAGTCTGGGATGGAGAGACTCGACCCTGCCTCCTCTTCCCACGACTTCAACGACTGCCTCAAACTCAACCCTTTTGCACCCCTCACGCGACCTCTGCACCTGATTCGACCTTCACAGCCCTACCACAAAGGGACTCAACCCTTTCCTCATAGATCTGCTCACTGCTAGGCTAGAGATGAAGGTTGGTTGCCTTCCAATCTCCCTCGACCTCTTAACCCTTCCAAGAATCCTCCCCAGATCACTTTCAATATGCAGCTGAACCCTCAGTGCCACACTCATTCAATGAGTCGATGTGTTTCCTCAAGCCATCTCCTCTACTTATAAATCTCCAACTAAGTGATTTGATGGTGGAGATTAAATCCCCAATGTGTTAAATCAATGACAACGATCTAATCTGAAACTAACTTTGACTTTTGGATAAGATCAAAGAAGCGTCTCACAAAGAATTAACTAATAATGATTAATAATTGCCTTTTCCTAAGTTTAGACTTAGGAAAAATTTAAATGATCATTAATCAAATTAATTAATCTCATTTTTCTTAGGAAAAATTTAAATGATCATTAATCAAATTAATTAATCTCATTTTTCCTAAGTTAGACTTAAGGAAAAATTTAAATGACTTGGAGAAACATTAATCCATGTGTTTTTGGCTTGCATGACACCTTGCCTAAGCCAAGACACTTGTCCTCTCTACAATATTTCAACACTCCCTCTTAGCAAGAAAGGTGTTTTCCACTATTCCCATCTTATCCATGAAGTAGATAAACTTGCCTTTCATCAAGGCCTTGGTGAGAATATCCGCCACCAGCTCATCTGTAGGCACATACTGTAGTTGAATTGCACCCCTATGTACGCAATCTTGGATGAAGTGATACTTGATGTTGATGTGCTTCGACCTATCATGAAACACCAGATTCTCAAAGAGTTTTATGCAACTCTGATTAGCACAATGGAAGATGGTCAACTCTAGCTCTTGATCGAACACTGCCACTAGCAGTTTTTGAAGCCATACGGCTTCACATGCTGCCATGTATTCTACTTCAGTAGAACTCAATGCAACAAACTTATGCTTCCCACTGAACCTAGAGACAACCCTCGATCCCAAGCTGAAACAACACCCTTAAGTGCTTTTCCTGTCCACTGCATTGCCTGCCCAGTCTGCGTATGTATAGCCCACAACTTCACTCCATCTCCTTGAGCATACCAACCATACTCAACTGTGCCACACATGTACCTCAATATATGTTTCATTGCTATTCAATGTGCTCTCCTTGGTTCAACCATGCACTGATTGAGAGTATTCACAATAAAACAAATGTCGGGCCTAGTATTGACTAGATACATTAGAGAGCCTATCAATTTCCTGTATAAGGTAGGGTCCATTGCCTCCTGTTTGGAAGAATCTATCTTCTTCCAATTAGTAACCATGGGTGTAGACATCGACCAACAGTCCTGCATCCTGAATCTCTTCAAGATCTCCATTGTGTATTTCCCTTGTCCTAGGAAAATCACGCCATCTTGTTGCGACACCTCCAATCCATAGTGCATCAACCCCAAATCCTTCATATCAAACTTTGAAGCAAGATCCCTCTTGCAATATGCAATAAGCCTCTGTGAACCTGTCGGAAATAGACCGTCCACATATAACGCGAGAATGAGTGGTTCTCTCTCCCCCTATTATGATGTAATAGAGATTTGAGTCAGCCTTATTCTTCACGAAGCCCATGCCATGCAATTAACTATCAATGCACTCATACCACACTCTGGGTGTCTACTTGAGCCCATACAATGCTCTCTTCAGTCTACATACATGGGACTCTCTCCTATATACCTCAAAACTCTCTAGTTGTTCTATATACACTTCCTCCTCAATAACTCCATTGAGGAATGCCGTCTTGACGTCCATCTGATGAATCTGCCAACCCATCTCTGCTGCTAATAAGATCACGTCCCTAATGGAAGTATATCTGGCTACCGGGGAAAATCTCTCGTCATAGTCAACTTCCTCTTTCTGAGAGAACCCCTTAGCCACAAACCTGGCTTTGAATTTCTTAATGCTGCCATATGTAGCATGCTTATCTTATAGATCTAGTGAGACCCAACCACTGACTTGCCCTTAGGTCTTGGCACCACGTCCCAAACTGTTGATGAATGCAACTATGGGAGACATCCTCCAGCTTACAAACCTGTGAGATGTGGAACATAGCAGCTATGTGAAGCCTTTCTCTCAGCTTACAAACCTGAGAGAAAGCCCCTAAGAAGGGTTCGTGGTTCCAGCTTGGGACAGAGCTAGGAACGTAGAGATGAACTCCTCCATGACCTGAGTGAGAAGAACTCCAGATGATTATCTGGTGGAAAAGCGATCTGTTGAGTTAGGACGTGCCTGTGGCTGAGCACAAGGTGAACGTGGGAAATCCCAAAAGTGCTGGGCACATCGTCATGTGAACATAAATGAAGATGTTGTGATGGCCTCCTCTAAGCAACATAGTTGACGAGAAAACTCCAGATGATTCTCCAGTCGGTGGCAGTGGGAAAACAAATCTGTAGAGTGGATGTGCCTGTGGACGAGCATAGGTGAATGTGTGAAGATCTGGTTCATCTGAGTAATGCAGTGAATTAGATCTATGACATCCCTATGGATGTGCCCCTAGTGGATGAGCACTAGTGGGTGTATCAGATCCTTTTGTATATATATTGTTCAAGAGTCAGACCTACCTATAACCCTAATTGTTATGTAAAGGGTACAGGTCAGCCCCACCTTAATGTGATTAATAATTAATGTAAAAGATAATTAATATTAATATTAATATTAATTATAATAAATAATAAATATAATAAAAAGTATATTTGACTTAGAGAGGTGGGCCCTGTTGTGCCAATAGACGTCCTTGTTAATTGGTCAAAGTCTAATATAAGTAGGAGATGATTCTCCATTGTAGAATCATATCCTTCTTGCGTGTTTTGGAAATTTCAGCAAGTACTTCTCTTTGGAAAAAGGCGGACACCTCTCTTGGGTGCTAGTCTTCTAGGGCTTAAGCACCCTCTTGTGTGCTAAGTCATTCTTGGTGGTGAAAGGTCTTTCTCTTGAAGAATATAGCTAAGGATTTGGCTGGGTTTTTTCTCCCTTGTTGAGAAGGGTTTCCTAGGATATATCTTGTGTTCTTGTGCATGGTGTTTCTTCTTGTGATCTTGGTTGCTGCAACATTCTTGTTTATGGTTAAGACATGATGAAATTGAAATGAACTACATGCTTAACCTAGCTTATGGAAAATCAACACAAACATTCTTCATGATGGAGGCATGCTCCTCCACCATGGCATCCCGTCAAACCTGATGCTTTTATGCTTCTTGAAAACGGAAAGGCTCCTTGTCAATGAGATCACTCATCAACGTCATATACCCTGAATATCTCTATGGTGGCTTGCTCTATTTGACACTCGTCCTAGGAGCACCCACAAACTCCTGAGCATCTAGTAATGTCTGAGAAACCTCTTGACTCCTCTTCCTCCTTGCACTAGGAGGTCCAATCTCGGTGGGTGGAGCTTTCTGCTCCTCATCCTGCTCCCCTATCTGAGTACTATTCCCTGTACCTGTCCCTATGACCTATACCTGTGACTCTTGTTCCTCTTTTGGAACTACCAACTCTTGATCCCTTGTTGCTACTGGCACATCATAAGACTTCCTGAAAGCCTTCTCCTCCTCGAATATCATGTCCCTTTTGACCACTGTCTTCTTTAATGTTGGAACATAAACTTGATAAGCCTTCGAAGTTTCATTGTAACCAATGAAGATCCCCTTCTCATCCATGGAATCGAGCTTCGTCTTCTTATCAAAGGGAACATGAAAATAGACAAGGCAACCAAAGATCCTAAAGTGGCCAACTTCCGGTTTCTTCCTTGTAAATAGTTCTTCAGGAGTCAATCTTCCCAACACTTTGTGAGGACTCCCGTTCTGTATGTATACTGCAATACTGCATGCCTCTGCCCATAGAAACTTGGGTAGATCCTGGTCATACAACATAGTTCTAGCAACACCAACAATGGCCTCCTTCTTTCGTTCTGCTACCCCATTCTGCTGAGGGTTGTAGGGAACTATCAATTCCTTCTTGATCCCTGCCTGTGCACAAAACTCCTTGAAGGATTTCCCTGTGTACTCACCTCCATTGCATGACCTGAGAACCTTTATCTTCCTTCCTGTCACATTCTCCACAAAAGCCTTAAACTCTTGGAAGCGATTGAAGACGTCATCTTTGGTCCTCATGAAGTAGATCCAGATTTTCCTGAAGAAATCATCAATGAATGTGAAAAAATACTCACATCCTGTCAAGGATGCTGAAGACATAGGCCCACATACATTTGAATGCACTAAATCCAATATGCTATTTGATCTACTGTCACTACTTGGAAAATCTATCTTTGCATACTTTCCCAAGGCACACCCTTTACACACGTCATTGTGCTTGGTGCTCAACTCTAGAAGGCTAGTCACTATCTCCTTGAGCACATTAAGTGCCCCATGGTGTAAGTGAGCCATCCTCCTATGCCACAATTCTCCCATATCCTTACTGCTACTGATCAACGCCTGAGGTGAATCAAATTGCAACTTGTATAACTTGTGTGACCTGATCCCTATCATCTTGGCCTGCTTCGACCCCCTGGCATGAAGGTACAATTCGGTCCTTTGAATGACACATCATACCCCTTGTCTTGAAGTGTCAAAATTGATATCAGGTTCTTGGTCATCCTTGGTATGTACAACACATCTATAAAACTAAATGTCTTTCCTGACTTTGAAAGATGATTGTCCCTTGTCCCACTGGAGTACATTTGGACTTCTTCCCCATTTCTATATCAAAAGTCATCTCTTCTTCTTTGAAACTGGAGAAGTGTTTTCAAACTCCTGTCATATGATATGACACACCACTATCAATATACCAAACCCCTATGGCCTGTGTGCATGAGCTAGAGAGACAAGTGATGAGTGAGAAATCCTCATCAAATCTGGAAGAAAACTCATCAATGTCCGCTGAAGTTGCTATCTGAGACTTCTTCTTATCCTTCTTTTTGTTAGGACATTGACTAGCATAATGACTTGGTTTGTGACAAGCAAAGCATTTAACTTTGTTCATGTCACGTTTCTTCTCTCCCTTGGAGATCTGCCCACTACTTGAGCCTTTCTTGGTTTTGGCTTTGCCCTTTCTTGCAAGAGCAATGTTTTCTTCTTCCTCACCCTTATGATCACTATTGCTACCACCGAGAGATGCTAACCTCTCAACTCTTGGAGTGTGTTCCTTAGCAACAATGCCTCTCATAAAGACATCCCATGACTTGGAGAAGCCATTCAAGACTATCCTCACAAGTTCAGTGCCATCCACAGTTTCTCCCACAACTTCCGATTCATCTTTTACTTATCTAAGTCTAGTGAGGTAGGAGGATACACTTTCCCCCTTTCACATCTTGGTATTTCAAAATTTCTCCTTCAAAACCATTTTTTTGTTGAGATTCAAATTTTGGTACAGTTTAATGATGGCTTCCTGCATCTTCCTAGTTGTATCCAATCTTGAAAGGTGAGGGACTATATGGTCCTTGACCCCATCCATAATGGTACTCCTTGCCTTGGCACCATTCTTCTTGTGAGCTTCAACTTGTTGTGCATTAGTTGGAATTGAATAGTTTTCTCTGCAAATTCCTTGAGCTCATACTTCTCTAATGACTATAGTATACGCTCCTTCCAAATGCCAAAGTAGATGCTCCATCTAACATGTCCTCGAATCTGATACCTGAAATAGAAATCATTCTGAAAACCCTGCTGCTACAACCTCTTGGATATGAAGATTACCGCTGGCTGAAAATACCTGTGTAAACCCTTGATTTCCTTCTTAGAGGCAAAGCTCTGATACCATGTTATTTTTCTTTAAACTCAACAAACTAATTTCTGCATCCAATAATTTTTTATACTTAGAAACAAAACAACAATACACAGATCTGATTATGAACTATGAAACATAAATACACTGAGTTAAATAACCTTGCAATGAACAACGAAAATAACATAAACTAAACACATAATTTAGAGACACCATAGATACCTTGGAAATGCCAACTCCAGGGAAAACCAAAAAGCGAGGGTTTTATTCAACTTCAACAATATTCAGAAAATGATTACAAACTGTGCTAAACCTGGTAGTCTCATCCATAGAAAAAAAATTCTTCTTGGATCTGAGCAGATCTACCCTAAGTCTCGACCTCTCTTGCTGAATTTGGCCTCCCTGCTATACGACTCTGTTTACAATGGTTGTAGGTGCAGTTGGAAAGGCTCACGATCCCCACAATGTAGCTCAGTCTGGGTTGGAGGGACTCAACCCTTCCTCCTCTCCTCATGACTTCAACGACTGCCTCAAACTCGACCCTTTTGCACCCCTCATGCGACCTCTGCACCAGATTCAACCTACATGGCCCACCACAAAGAGACTTGGCCCTTTCCTCACGAATTTGCTCATTGCTAGGCTAGAGATGAAGGATGCCTACCTTCCAATCTCTCTCTTGCCCTTTTAACCCTTCCAGGAATCCTCTCTAGATCACTTTTGATATGCGACTGATCCCTCAATGCCACACTCACTCAATGAGTCGATGTGTTTTCTCAAGTCATCTCCGAGTCTGCTTATAAATCTCCAGCTAAGTGATTTGATGGTGGAGATTAAATCTCCCACTTGTCAAATCAATGGTTACGATCTAATCTGAAACTAACTTTGACTTTTGGATAAGATCAAAGAAGCTTCTCACAAAGAGTTAACTAATAGTGATTAATAATTGTCTTTTCCTAAGTTTAGCCTTGGGAAAAATTTAAATGATCATTAATCAAATTAATTAATCTCATTTTCCTAAGTTAGACTTAGGAAAAATTTAAATGACTTGGAGAAACATTAATCCATGTGTCTTTGGCTTGCATGACACCTTGCCTAAGCCAAGACACCTGTCCTCGCTACAATATTTCAACTTGGTGATGTCATCAATTGACACTACTAAGTTTGGAGATTTCCTCAATGTTCCACGTGTTAGACCAAATATTCTTTCTATATACAACTTCACACAATTCAATAAAAAGGTGGAATATGACTAGAGTGATGGGTTGTAAAGGACACGAGTGATGGTTTTAAAGTGGCCTCAAGGTATTGTAATGAATCCGATCATATGTAAAAGCTGGGGAAGACTCCTTCCTAAAAAATGGAAAGGGTTTGTTGCAAATGTCAATGACACCGACATGCTATGGTATCAATGTTTGGGTCATACCAACTTTGGGTCTTTGCGACATATGAGCCAATCACATGTCATTGATGACTTTTCATAGATTGAATTGCCTAATGGTGTTTGTGAAGGGTGTGTGTTGGGGAAACACCATCAAGAGTCCTTCCCGAAGTACAAAGTGAGGCGAGCTTCTCAACATGTTGAGTTGACTGATAGTGATATTTGTGGCCCTATGGCCACTCATTCTCTTGAGGGAGCTAAGTACCTTTTCACCTTCATTGATGATTTTTCCCACTTCATTTGGATGTACAACATTCAATCCAAAGATGAATTGTTTAGGAAATTCAAAGAAATTAAATCTTTAGTGGAAAATCCAAGCAAGAAAAAGATTGAGTGTATCATCATAGATGGTGGAGGAGAATATACCAACAATATTTTCCAATCATTTTTCATTTCTCATGGTATCTCTTGGAATCACACTGTTCCCTACACTCCATAACAAAATGGAGTCACAGAATGGAGAAATAGAGATATTATGGAGATGGTTCAAGGCATGCTTCACCCCAAGCAAACGAGACTTAAATTTTGGGGTGAAGTAGTTCTATGTGCAATCCTCAACATCAATTGGACACCTACTTATGCTATTGAAGGTATGACTCCATATGAAAAATGACATGGGCACAAACCTTCCCTTTTGCATTTCATAATTATTTGATCAAGCACATGGGCCCATACTCCTAGTGAAAAGGAAAACATATTAGATCCAAAAAAACACCACTACACTTTGGTAGGATACAACAAAGTGTTTTGGAGACATCGTCTTTATGATCCTTCCACTCTCTAGGGGATTGAATGTAGAGATTCTATATTTAATGAAGTTCCTACTCATGATTTGCCAACATATCTCCCACTACTTTGTACAACCAATTCTTCTACATATGTTTCCCAACACGTTTTAGTGGATCTTTCTCCTTCACATTATGATGTTGCTCCTCTTTTTATCTCTAGGAGTACTTCTTCAAGCACTAATCCTATGGTAATTGGGCATACATAAGTGGTTCACTAAGACCTTATTGATGACTCGCATGGCTCCAATCCCATGAAAGTCTCTTCTCCTATACATGATATTCCTTCCAACACTCTAATAAATGAGTAGCTTAGTGACGTGGATATGTAAACTGCCATGGATATTCCTCTGGAATAATGCATTATGACATATTTAACAAGTTTTTACAAAATATCTTAGTGTAGCACTCAAATTATTGAAATAAATTGAGAATGCAATAAAAGGAGCTAAAATAATAAATACCACACCATCCACACAATGAACACAAGATATACCCTATGGAACACAATATGGAAAAACTCAATCAAAAGGTGAGGACTATG
>WSFP011438678.1:0-20826 GCA_009831015.1 Picea engelmannii
TTTAGAATATTGAAAATACAAAAAAATAGGCATTTTGCATTGGTTGGCATTTTTGTCTTTGAATTTTTATCATTAGCTTAGCACATTTAGCAAAAGATCGTATTTTACTTCTGAATTGCATATTTGAAATTGAAGACTGCACTGTTTTTATTAGCATATCATTCATTGAAAAGTTAAAGATAGACTTTGCATTATATCCATATTTATTTTTTGGCAGAGTCATAACACCATGAGTTTCACTTCCGTACCTTTTTGGGTAACCACGACCAATAAAATTTACACTTTAAACTAAAATTGATTAGTCACGATTTTATTTTTAGGGTGCACAAACTAGCTTAGGATTTAGTGCCTTGGAATAGGATTTTGTGAGTAAACTTCTCCAAGGAAACTAAATCGACATATGTGTATGAGACAAGGAGTTGAGAATTCCATTGTATAATCGGTAAAATCAGGAGGCTTCACTCACACCAGAGTTAATCACAAGGTCACACGAAGTTAGTTGAAGGGATGACCCCTGGATACTCACCTAGCGTCAAACATATTTATGTGGATTTATTTGTATTTGGGGATCTTGCTAGTGCCCATACCTCTATGAGAGGAAGTGCTTTCAAGGTTTTGGGCTTTGCTACCCTGCCCATATGGTGATCCGAACTTACAACTGCTCACCTGTGCATCGGTTATACAGTGTTTTATTAGTTTCTTGACTTAGGTATCTCATAGGTTACTTATAGGGGTTATTATGCTTGTGCCCTGAGTTAGATAAGGGTCAGACTACACACAACCTTTATGGAGGATTACCTCTCTGGGGGGATCTGACTGACTAGTTTTCAATCCCACGAGGGCCCTTATAATTGATTCTATTACCTCCAAAATTTAGCGGGGAGTCTCAGGTCCCTCTTGGATGAGACATACCTTCTTTAGTGAGGGAGGCCACTCAACCACTTTAGCCCATTTGCATGTATATTGGCCGTTTGACTTTTTGGTATGATCTTTGACTACTAGTTGGCCATAGGATATATTTTTATTTGTGGAAGAGTGATAATTTGTCGTGGATTCAGACCAGCTTCCTTGTAGGTCCCGTCAATTGTTATAGTTACCACCGGTTTTCAAATCCTTGCCTTCTAAAAGGCATAGAGTTATCAGTAGTGGTACACACACATCCAATTTTCAGACTTGCGATCCCGCAAAGATGAGTACCGAGTCTAGTCTTCATAACACTAGGAGCTCTTTGACTCCCAATCCCACTATAATTAATGGCACTCCTTTGACACCTGCAACCGCTACAGTTGCAGTGTCGGAGGCTTACACTGGTACTATGGATCGGCATGTAGTTAATGCTTCATCTCTTGCCTCGAACCCTTTTGGGGGTTTTGGCCACTCACCGAGTTACAATGTTTAGACCATCCCCATGGCTTCTGGTCCATTTTCTTATGGTATTCCTAACTTCACCTCGCAATTTTCAACTACCATCCCAGTTGTTGGCCATAACGCTAGCCTTGGACTTGGGGGCACTACACCTCCTTACACTCCTTCCCTGTTTGGTGGTTCTCACATTACCCAAGTGAATCCTAATGTAGGGAGTGTCCCTATTCTTAACCCTGGGTCTAATCCTTCCACGGCTGGATGGAACAACCCGACTGACGAAAAGGTTCCACCCTATATCCCTATCCCCTCGGTGTCGATTCTGACATTTTGGCATGAAAAATCCACTTCAATCCTCCAGGTTCCCACATGGAGGAGGTTAGTCTTACACTTTGGGCACTCCCCAACCTGGATCTAATCCAGTTGGGGGAAGTTTTAACAACCCCCATCTTGGATCTAATCCAACTGGGGGAAATTTTCATAACCCTTATCAGAACATTCCTGCTAGAATGATGCCCAATCCATATTTTATGAATCAACACGGAGGAGGGTTTTATAATTCCAGACAAGGTTTTGGTCCTCACTAGAATCCTGGATGGAACGCAGTTCCTAATGCATAATATTTCGCGGGAGGATGGGGTTAGGTGTCACAACGCCATATTCCCTTTCTATCCATGCTTAATCTGATAGATTTGTCCAAACTAATGAATGACCTGGTGATTCATGACCCCACATGGACCCCTATCCATACCAAACTTCCATCAGACATTCCAAAGTTTGAAGGTAAGAATGGTGAAGACCCTGGTGATCACGTCACTACTTTTCAGCTTTGGTGCTCATCGAATTCTCTGAACCATGATTCTATTAGGTTACGACTGTTTCATCACACTCTCATTGGAGTGGAATCACAATGGTACATTGAGCTACCTAGGGGGACATATGGGTCGTTCCATCAGTTGGTGCTAGGATTTCTCAATCACTTTCAACTGCCTACTCGTTATGATGTTGGCCTTCAACTTTTGTCATCTTTACGCCAGGGTACCGACACTCACATCTCGGACCATATCCAGGAATGGCATAGGTGAAGGCAGTTGGTTAAGAATCCTATACCCCCGACCTTTCTTATAGAGTGGTTCCTAAATTCTTCACACACTCCTATTTCAAAGGACATTGCTACTTCCAGGGTCTTCAATGAGGAATAATCTATCCTTAGAGCCCAACAATTTGATTTGATATATGCTCAGTCTGGGATGTTATACCACCTTCTTCCATATGCACCATGGATAAATCACGATCCTAGAAAAACTCCAGGACCTCATGCCAATGGCATTGTAGGGTCCGCCAATGTAAAATCCACAGACTTGGAAACAAATTCTGCTGGAGGGCCAGCCTCATCTAGATCCTCCAAACCCACCCAATTGGCAGATGTACATTCTGTGAAATCGTCGAAGAACCCAAATGATGACCAACAACCAGATGGGAATAAAAGGAAAGGTCAAAATAATCATAAGGGTGGGAATAATAATAATAATAAACCCACGGACAAAGATAATAATGGGAAACAAAATGATAATGTTGGAGAGGGCAGGAGAGAGAAGCGTAAGGTGAAGTTTCCTTGTAAAATTTGTATCGATGACCACCTTACCCACTTGTGCCCCAAACTTGTGGAGGATGTAAGGATTTTAAATCTACTGCCCATTGTGTTGATGAATCCATTCCCACACAACCAACACTTAGCCTCGAGTTCTTCAAGCGCTGGAAATGTGCCTGGTGGAAGTCAAAACCCATCGTTGCAAGATGGCGATCGTGTTTGCATCAATATGGTCGATGCAAAAATTGATATAGCCACCCACTCTCGAGATTATATCTCTTCAAAAGCTAGTACTAGCCTAGAAGCTCCTCCTCCACCCCCGGAGATGAACTTATAGATCGAGAAACCAGAGCCACTGCCTCATATTCCAAAAGGAGTACTCAAGCGCTCTACCCACAACCCTAATGCTAGAGCTGCCTAGAACTACTCTATTGTTGAATATCTGGGCCAAACCCATTCTACGATGCAGGCTTTGGAGGTACTCTAGACGTGTCCATCACAGAGGAATGACTTACTCTCTGCCTTAGGAGATATAGAACCTAGTGGATCAAAAGTCATCAAGTTTGATGTCATGGACGTGAAGCCTCACTTACCCTACCATGTGGCTTTTCAAATCCACGTGGAGTATTCCAAGTATACTATCAAATGAGCGGTCATTGATGAAGGTGTTTCCACTTGCGTGACGTTCCTGGTATGTTGGAAAGCTATCGGTTCTCTGACCCTTTCCAATTCGTCGAACATGCTGACTGCATTTGATGGTCATTCCTTCTGTCCTCATGGTATTATCCCCACCTTTCCAGTCTAGTTAGGTGGGAAGACGGTAGAGGTGGAAGTAGAGGTAGTGGATGCACCTCTCTATTATAACCTGTTAGTAGGTCACAATTGGACCTATGCTATGGTCATTGTCGTATCGTCTGTTTTTTGTGTACTTTGTTTTCCTCATCAGGGGGAGATCGTGACGATCGACCAATTATCCTTTGCATTCTCTAGTCCTAACTCATATGTTGGACCATCAATCCCTATGATCGACAATTCTCAGCCGACAACTGAGAATATCGGTGTCAGAATGTATTCTTCCCTCATGGGTACTTTCGACTTCTCGGTACCGATTCACCATGTTTACGCCATGTCTAGTAGAAATGCTTCATCAGAGAGGTCCATTCCTTTCTTCACTTCCTATTTTAGTGATCCTTGGACCCTACCTTCTTTGACTTCATTGATTGAAGGTTAGTCGCATGCTGGCATGGATATGCCACTATCAACAATGGAGATTGCGTATCAAGCTATCCTTGACTCTTCCACTGATCCTGATTCTATTACCTTGCAAACGAACGAGGAGGATCCTGTTCTTAGGCCCGTATGGGCCACTTCATTATCTTGTTCACATGATTTCTTAGATGAGACTTTGCCTTCAGATGAAGCCATCCTTGAAGCCATGAATTTTTCTGAGAGACCTTGGGATTATATGCATCATCGATCTTATTTTCTCCCAAACCTTGAAAGAATTGAGCAAGATGATTTTAGATCTACCTTGAGTGAGACAGTCGGTCACGTCGTAGTTCCAATTGATACACATGGTATTTATGCCAAAGGAAATATGGCAATTATTTCTCCTACCATCTCGATCGACATCTCTCGTACCCCTGGAAAAATTGAGAACGTAAATATAGGTGCAGATTGTTCGCTAGAAAAGATTTTGATCTACATCAACCTCTTCAAATAATTTCGAGATGTATTCACTTGGTCATATGAAGAGATGCGAGGGATCAACCCTTGTATTGTCGAACATGAAATTAGAACTTATCCAGATGCTAAACCTGTTCGAAAACATCTTAGAGCAGTTAATCCTAGGAAGGCCCCTGCTATTAAGGCAGAGGTGGAGAAGCTACTTAATGACAACTTCATCTACCCTGTTCCCTTGATCGAATGGGTATCCAACCCCATTCCTATGAATGAAAAGAAAGGAACCATCCATGTGTGTATGTACTTTCATGACCTGAACAAAGCTTGTCCTAAAGATAACTTCCCCATGCCTTTCATTGATCAGATTCTCGATGAGTGTGAGGGAAGCGAAATATTTTCCTTTATGGACGGATTTTCAGGATATAACCAAATCTAGATAAAACCTAAGGACCAACAAAAGGCAACATTTATATGTCCTTGGGGTACTTTTACATACCGAAAAATGCCTTTCGACCTGAAAAATGCCTTTCGGCCTGAAAAATGCCGGAGAAACCTTCCAATGTGCCATGAATTTCCCTTTTCATGATCTCAAGCATATAGTCAAAGCTTACCTCAATGATATTTCTTCTCACTCTCGCAAGAGATTGGATCATTTCACACACCTTTGACTAGTTTTTGAATGATGTCATTACTATAGAATCTGGTTAAACCCTCACAAATGCATATTTTGCATTAGGTCTGGTCGTCTCTTAGGATTTTTAGTTTCTGAGACTGGGATCATGGTAGATCCTCTTAAGGTTAAGGAAATACTTCAATTTCCTCCCCCGCGCACGATTAGGCAACTTCAAGGTTTACAGGGGAAAGATAAATTTCTGCGTCGGTTTATAGTGAATTATGCCAATATCACTAAGGGTTTCATGCGCCTACTAAAGAAAGACACCCGATTTATCTGGGATGAGTGAGCCCAGGATTCTTTCGACGCCTTAAATAAATCCTTGGTATCATCTCCTCTGCTGAAATATCCTGATTACAGTAGAGATTACTTGTTATATATTTCCGCATCCAAAGAGACGATTGGTATGGTTCTAGTTTAGGAGGATGATGAGATCCATGAGCATGTCATCTACTATCTTATTCAAAATTTAGTCGGTCCTGAGCTTAATTACTCTCACGTCGAAAAGTTAGCTTTGGTTGTCATTCACGCAGTCCAACATTTACGACACTATATATTGATTTGAAAAACTACTATAGTTGCTGATGTTAATCCATTTCAATACGTCCTCACTAGGTGTATCATAGGTGGGAAATATAATAAATGGATTGTCATATTACAAGAATTTGATCTCGACTTTGCTTCAGCCAAGTCTAATAAGTCACTAGTTTTTGCAGAGTTAATATGTGATTTCCCACGATTATACGAGGATGTTACCCATGTCGATTCGTTTGTAGACGAACACATTTTCCTTGTCTAGTCGTTTGACCCCTGGTATGGAGACATTGTTTTATATCTTCAAAACTTGAAGTTTGCTCATCATCTCTCGCGAGATGATCGACAACAAGTTAGATACTAAGACAAAAATTATACCATCTTTGGAAATACTTTGTATCATTGAGGAATAGATAGTATCTTACGTCATTTCTTAACTCACAAGGAAGCCGAATTAGTCCTAAATGACTGCCACAAAGGGGCTTGTCGTGGTCACCTATCCGGGCTTGTGACAACCCAAAAAATCCTGCAAGTCGGTTACTTCTAACCCACCATATTTAAAGATTTCATTGAAGTGATTAAGAAGTGTCAACCCTTCCAAGTGTTCACTCAGAAAATGCATTCACAACCAACCCCTCTTCACCCAGTCATTATCGTCGGTCCCTTCACCAAGTGGGGAGTAAATTTCGTCGATTGCAGCCCAACTTCGGCTAGGGGGAATCAACACATCATCGTGGCTTTCGACTATTTTACCAAGTGGGATGAAGCCATGCCTACTATAAAATCCAATGGGAAGACTGCAACCTTCTTTGTGTTCAACCAAATTATCACCTGGTTCGGTATCCCGCGTGAGATTGTCACTGATCATGGTAGTCACTTTCAGAGTGAAATGATGGTAGAACTAGTGTCTAAGATGGGGTTTAAACATGGTCACTCATATCCTTATTACCCCTAGGAAAATGGGCAAGTAGAGGTCATCAACAAGTCTCTCAAGACCATCTTTCAAAAAAATGTCAGTCAAAGTAATTTCAATTGGCACATCATGCTACATCCCATGCTTTGGGCACACCGAACCTCGGTTAAGATTACCACATGTTTTTCCCCTTTTCAGTTAGTGCATAGTGTGGAGTCAATACTTCTCATTGAATGAGAAATACCTTCTCTCAAATTGGCAGTCGAGCTCCTACTTGACACTTTAGATTTAGAGCGGCGCCTAGTGCACCTAGAGAGTCTTGATGAGCAGCGTCGAGACACCTTTACGACTATCGAGGCAAACAAAAAATGTGTCAAGGTTTAGTAAAAAAATTATGTCTGTCCTCGGTTGTATACCAAGGGTGAATTGGTCCTTTTGTATGACCAAGCCAATGAATCACTAGGGGCAGGAAATTTTAAACCCATGTGGCATGGTCCTTATATCATGGGATGTGTTCTAGAAAAAGGAGCCTACGAATTGGAAGATTATGAAGGGAAGAAATTATCCGAGCCCATAAATGGGCTCTACTTGAAAAGGTATTATGCTTGAGCCCTGTTCTTGAGTGAAACCCTTTGTATACTAATGTAAATTTAGTGTATATACATCTTTTTTCCTTTGGATTTCTTATCGAGTTTTCCCTTTTGGTTGGCAGATGTCAACGCAGTCTTCGGTCTACCTAGGATTCACAGATGGAGCTAGTCGTCATATAAGGAACATGGCTTCCTCTTCTTGGGTGATTTACTCACCCAAGGGTCTACTGGTGTCTTTAGGTGGCATATTCCTAGGGCCATCCATGAACAATGTGGTCGAATATAGCATCGTTATAGAACTTTTGCATGATGCTATTCACATGGTATTCTCTCTCTAGAGATTCAACTGGATTCTTAGTTAGTCATATGTCAGTTGAATGACCATTACCATGTACGTGATCCAACGTTACTCCGTCGATTCCTACGGGTACATCTTTTAGAACAACAATTTGATTTTATTACATACTTTCACATTCCTAGAAGTTCTAATGAGGTATTCGATGCCTACTCTAATTATGTTTTAGATTGGCATTTGTCACATTAATAAAGAAAAGAATACCATTAAATCAATGTACACATTGTAAGATATGATTAAAGATGAAGTTCCCTCTTTATATATTTCCAAAAAACATGGTGTTTATATTACAAAATTGTGGCTAAAACCCTCAAAATACATATACAACCGATATACATGTCCCATGACATCTACACCTGTGGCGCCAGATGTGTATCATGATAGAAAACCATGGCATTTGTGAGACACCATAAGACTCGTATCGATGCTCTAGGTACACCGACAACTTTCCGCTGCATGTATTCAGGTAGATCCTCCACCTAAACCATAGGAATCCTCTGTGTCAGACGAGACAGGTTACCTTGCACGTTTTGTAGGACTCTCTCCACTTCTCCTCCCACTGTTGCATCTCCCCGGTGCCTCCACCTATGTCGTAGTAATCCCTATGGTCGTTGTGGACCCACATCTGCAATCACACAAGTATCGAATTAATAACACCATCCAAAAATATTTTTTGTTCTCTTCAATACAAAAATACAAAAAAATAAAATATATAATTTTTTTTTTACCTATGGCATCGTAGGCGGCTCCTGGTGGAAGAGACGTATCAGGATCTCCTCTGAAATTGATTCCCGCATAGGGATAGTCATCCAGAGATATGATTTGTCTCTGGCACCAAAAGAAAAAAATCATCATTGTAGGGTGTCACCACCCTACCTCCCCCTTGCCATTTCATGACCTCGATCCATCGCACCATATTCGGATCATGTAGTCCTTTAGGAATGATCTCCACTCTAGGTCCCAGACCTGGGACTCACTCAAAAACAAAGCTGCAAAGGATAGAGGTAGACCCAAAGTTTCGTTTCCCCCCCTGCTTGCACTCTGTCAACTAGCCTTTCATGTTGGTCAGCAGTGAGGTACACCAGTCGTAGATGGTGGGTCTCACACACTCCAGTGCATAAAACATAAGTGGTATTGATGCTTGATGCAATGAGGCCGATCCTATGATCCTGGTAAGCACGAGCACAATAATCTTCAGGCTGAGGTTACCTATAGCCTGGATAGGGATTTGACTTCCCACATGGGAGTTCCTGCAACATAGTGGGCCTCGATGTATTCTTTGACCTTCATCCCACTCCCTGCCCCGCATGACTTGAGGTCCACAACCTCTCCTCGGTGTGAAATTCCAGTCAAGAAGTAGATGTCCTCTACTTTGATCCTTAATGGTTGTCCATCAAGGATAAATCTCTCGCTATCTGGATCCCAATATCCCACCAACATTTCCAACAACCTCACTTGGGCCCTCATTCCTTTGAGAGCGAAAAACTTGTATAAACCAGATCTTTTTAAAGCCACTTGAGCCACCAGATCTTGATCCACTGATGCATCTACCTCCTCATTCTCTCGCCCTCTCCATTCCAACACCATCCTGCAAAAAACCAAATCATTTTTGAGTTAGAAACATCTTTTTTTTTTCCATTTGCGCATGTATACGCGGTTTATTTACAAACAGTCGCGAGTATGACCTGATATACACTCCCTATAGTTCACACAGGGGCATATAACTAGTTGTATACGTGACCTATTCAGAGAAACCCGCATATACCAAAAAACCCAATCTGCGCCCTTAAAAACTAACAAAATAGAACCTAACTCAAAATTGTAAACCACTGAAATTGAAGAGGATGGAATCAAGAGTTATTTGGTCCAGACGGTGTGTGATTCCATTTCCTATTGCTCCCGTGATCGTCATTTGAATTTTGGAGGTGTTTTAGTCCAAATTGCACTATATGGGTAAAAATCTAAATGATATAGTAAATTTTGATTTTATTACTATTTATAAGCCATTGTTTACCCACTTGATATAGTTTTATGCTATTTTTTTGTCTAATGGACTAATTCAAGAATGGTTTTAAGCTGGTTTTTGTAGTTTCGACTCAATTTTCTTGTGGATTTCAACGTCATGGTTAGTCGTTTGTCTCCTCAGACAGGTATATTCATAACCTAGCATATAAGATAGGTATATACTCCATCGTGCATTTTTTTGCATTACCCTTCGACTACCATTTTTTACGCCTTAGGTACAAACCCATTTATTGCGATGCATAAACCTCCATCTGCTAATAATAGCATCATTAATAAATGATAGAGACTTACCAAACATGGGTACCCTAGTTAGAACCTTTTTTTCATTTGGTGCCCATGCCGAGTTTTTTCCTTGGGATTGGGAGTCCATTATAATTCAATACATGACTTTACAATGAGCCTCATTTCTCATTCATGCACACGGGGCCTTATTACCTGCGGACTCCCAATAACGAGTCTCAATTAAGCTCTTTTCCGACTCGTCCAAAAAATGAAAATATCATCGAGTGATTTGTCCCTTTCACACTCGTTAAAATTGGATTTGAAAGATCATGAGTCCTAGTTAAGCTATTTTTCGACTCGCTATCAAAAATAGAAAAGATTGTCGAGTGAACTTGTCTTTTTCACACTCGTAAATTGGATTTGAAAATACGTTTATTTGGCACAAGTTTACCCCTTTTTCACACCAAGTAGACTAAAAGACATAAAAAAGGACATTTTTTGGCTTTAAGTTGTGATTGCATCTCATGCCCTCGCTTGTTGTATTGAGCCGTTAGCCGGTTCTCGCTTTGCATTATAAATTGTTTCCTAAGAAGTTTGCATGCTCAACCAAGCAGAGCCTTGTTTTTATCCTTTGCAATTTGACACACTATACCCTGGAGGGAACATCACCTCGAATGTCCATCTCCCGCATGCATTTCCTTGCATTAAGCATAGGTACGTTCCACTACTGGAACTAGTTTTTCTTTCTTTCGACACTCGTTCCCTCCTCTATTTCATAACATTCATTTGTTATGAAAAAACAAAAAAAATATGGGTGGGAAGGGAGTACTATATTGTAATTGGCAGCAATCGTGTCCCCTTTGAACAAAGAAAAAAGTTATTGAGTTTGTGTGTCATCATAATTTTGGGTTTAGCATGGCCTTAGGAAGCTGATCCCACTACAAAGTTTTATCTACCGATTGGTTACTCTTCTAGTCCCTATAGAGAACGTTATTGATGCCTCCTGCATCCAATTGTCACATCATTGAGTCCATGCTACGAGAGTTCACCATATGTCTCATGCTCTTGTTCAAAGGAATTCTATCAACCTATGTCATCCACTCCTAAGAAATATTGACTTTGCATGTCGGCCATACCCTCAGTTTGTCTCAGAATCACATGATACTTTGGTCTTATCATGCACCCTGGCCCTATTTTTATCATTGGTAGGTCACCTTGAACCCAACAATCAACATTTCATCATTGGTTGTTGACTGGGTGCTTTCCCTTGTGTTCGACGACAAGACATCTATTCACACTTTGGGATTCATGTAGTGTCTTGGATGCCATTAGCCTTATTGGTGGTTTCCTCACCTTTGTCAACAATTTTTCATCATTGGCTGCTATTTAGAGGGTCCTTTTCGTGTACCGCTTGAATTTGGCACATGCGAAAGACACACAAGGTCATTGGTTCGTGAACATGTTCTTCGTTGGATCTCCACCAAATCATGAAGCTCCTTCTTTGTTCCTCATGATGACTGATGAGAGATACCTCAATGCTCTCCTTTCAGCGGGTCTCCTTCCATCGACTTCAACTCATTTATTCTGGATATGGGACCTAGAGTTTTATGAGTACCTTGAGGCTTCCAGTCATTAGTGGCAGGCTCTCTCGTCATTGACATATGGGAATACATCAATGTCTCCTGATCAATGGATCTCTCAAGTGTTCGACACCAACTCCTTTATTCACATTTGTAGAGATGTACTCAGTGCCTTGATACCTATTTTCATTATCTATAGGTTGTCTCGTGTTTGTTAACAATATACTTCAATGACCGATAATCAAACGATGTCTCATCATGTTCGACCTCAACTCATTTATTCACATGATGTAGACTTGCACCATTGGTGGATAGTGTAGAAGATTTGAAGACATCACTATGTGGCCACAACTTTCCTGAGCTATTGCTTCCATTTCATTGGACCAGTACCTATTTGACTTTAGTGATCATGCGAGATCAGATTGTACTCCATGGTATACATATATCTTCAGATTGATTTTTGAGACTGGTTTCACTGGGCCTTGTTTGTGACTATGACAACGTTTGGCATATAACCACGTTTGGTTGATATTTACGCCCAAGCAAGTTGTAAGCACTGTAATCTTTCTCAAGAGATCTACTAGTAATAAAAAGGACGTTTCACAGGATTACCGCGTGTTAATTGTTGGTGATGTTTACTCCTCTTCGTTGAATGTTTTTTCTATCTTCGTAATCATTTATGTTTTCTATATACGATCATTCAAAAGAAGTTAAAGTTGTAGAATTTATCTTTGTATACTCTGTTTCTGGGTTTTAAAGATCTAAGTGTTTGTCTTATGATGTTATGACAAATAAATTCTTAAATGCTTCTTTATTTTAACTTATTATCTTATCTTTTCTGCTATCCATCATTTTCTCTAAAGGATCCAACAGTTGCATTATCCTGCCCTGTGAAAAGACCTTATAAAATTTGTTCTTTGGTCTCAAACTTTATAAAACAGACCCCATAGTCCAATGGATGCGTAAGCAATATTTCATCCATTTTATAAAACAAACAACACAGTCTTATTTATTTAACTAGCCTAATACCTAAAACCTGAAACAAAGTTAAATCTTACGGAGAGATCCCTCTCTGAAATTGGCAGGGCTAGATCCTAGTTTCGAAGTGGTTGGATAAAGTTACCTCTGATATATTTATTCTAACTCTCGACAACCTCTGGGAATTTATAGAGCGATAACATAATGGTGACCATACTGGGGAACTGAACAAACTTTATATCCTACAATTTCTTTTCCCTAGATAAAGAAAAATTATATCTGAATGAATCATAAAATCTAAAATTATAAAGATATAATGTTAAGAGGTTGTTAAAGTTTGTGTATAATTGGTTTTAAAAGTTTATGAAAAAAAGTAAAATTTTGGCTCCTAAACGAGTTTTCACTAGATCTCATCAGGATCCAGAACCCGCAACAACAATAGACAATCCTGAAACATTACTCAGAAAGAAAAACACTACAGAGGGTTCCGGGAGTCATAGTCCTCTTCATAGGTCCCCTTCTTTCCCATATAAGTTGGTTTCCCTTCAAGATCTCGAGTTTGACATATATTTTGAACAAATCCTTTTTAGAACAAAATCCGACAGCTTTGTAAGTGAAACAATTTTAGATCAAACCATCCTACAACCTAGGACCCCTGAAATACTTTCTCCCAAGGCAGATGTTGATCAACGATTTCTTCAAGAATTTGACAAGTTAGAAGATCTAGTTGTGAATCTTGATCAAGCCTTAGACAAATCTCACTTCCAATAGTCAGTCTAAATTTCTACCTTGACTATTGCTGCAACTTCAGTTAAACCTAAACCAACTCATGTCTTTCCTTCCATCCCTTCATCTTCCATGGCTTCTGTCACTTCCCCTCCAATCACACAAGTTGTTGTTCAACCTCCTCCACCAATCAAGGGAGCAAGATATGCTCCATTAGTGTTGGTCGCTCCTTTACATGCCATGCCTCAGGACTATCAAACTAGAATTCCTCAGTTTGATGGTACTGGTCCTCTGAATGCACAATAACATGCTGATAAGATGAATGATTATTTTGATTTGTAGGAATTCAATGAGGCAAACATCCAGATGAGACTTTTTTCATAGAGTCTAACTTGGGATGTTAAAAAATGGTTCAAATCTTTACGTCCTGCTATGGTAGTGGACCTTGCTACTTTCCAATGAATTTTTCTTGACAGATGGGAGGTAAAGAAAAATCCTCTCTAGATCCTGTCGAAATATGAGAATATCAGAAGGAACCAAGGAAAGACAGTGCAATATTACTGCACTCATTTCAACAACCTTTACAATGCAATTCCAACTGATATCAAACCACCTCAAGGTTTGTCATTAATAAAATTCCTCGATGGATTTGATGTTGATATGTCATATCAACTAAGGGAAAAAATTCTGCAACTATGGAAGACATGAAGAAAAGTGTCGTAAGCGTGGAAGAAAATATTTTAGCTAGAAGAGCGAGGCAAATAACAGAAAGAAGGGTCACAATTAAGGAAGATCCTTCCACTTCCTCTTCATAGTCCAAACTATATTCCCTAGCCAGAGATATGGAGAGAATGATGGAGAGACTTACTATAGTTGACATAAATCCACACAGGGAAAACCAAGCTGCTCCTCAGATTCATAATCCAAACTTCAGAAGAAATCCCACCTAGATTAGGCAGAGAGATCCTAGAGATCAAAGAGAACAGAGGAGGCCCGATCAGCAGATCAGACCACCCCTTCAGGAAAATTACACTGATGAATATGAGGACATAATCGAAGAATTAGACGACACTCATATAAACCTCATGGGTGTCCACGATGATGAATCCATTTTTCTCACTCAAGAAGAGTAGGTCTTTCTCCTTTCACAAACAGAGGTAAATGAGGAAGTAGAGGAAACAGAACAACAGGCCTTTGAAAATGATATAATGGAGGTCCACAGGCAGTATAACTTGAGAAGCAAGAAGACAAATGACAACCCTCCAAAAAATGTTGTTGAAACAAAGAAGTCTACCGAAACGAAGAAAATAGTCAAGACCAAGAAAACCTTGGAAACTTCTCCCAAGAAAGTCCCTGAGAGGAATAATGTCGAATCTCCTGTAAAAAGAAACCATGAAATTTTACAAAGATCAAATCAGACTGAGGTTTCATTGACTAATCGACCAAGTACTTCTGCCCAGAGAACTCCGATGGATAAACCAGAAGTGTAGAGCCTAAGCAAAGCTTCCACTACTTTCAGCCTTGAAGGGGAACTAGCTAAATTAAATATTCCCATTCCTCTTTCTGAACTGATGAGAAAGAACGCTTATAGGTCACAGGTGATTAAAGCATTAAGCACCGAACCAAAGATAGGTACAAAGGCCCTAAACATCGGATCATTGAATCACTCGGACACGGTAAATATTACCCATGATCAACCTGAGCTTTTTTTTGGCCCTGAAGTTGATGGTCAAACTGATAATGGTGTCATTCCCCCTTTCCACATCATCCTAAATATCCACGACTTGATGATACACAACGCTATGATGGATTCAGGTGCCTCTCACAACCTGATGCCCAAAGATGTGATGGAAAAGTTGGGACTTGAGGTCACCAGACCCTTTCATTCTTTTGACTCTAAAAAGGTCAAATGTATAGGGCTAATTAAATATTTATGCATCACCCTAGCTCAAATCCTAGCGAAGAGTATGGTGATGGATATTGTAGTTGCAGACATTCCCCTGAAATACGGTATGTTACTATCAATATGTTGGGGAGCTAAGCTGAAAGGTACCCTACAACTAGATATGTCCTCTGCCACCATCCTGATATTTGGACAACAAAGAAGACTATACACAGAGAATTTGATGAAGTATATGTTCAACAGTCAGGAAAAGTTGTAAGTTTTAAATCTGTGAAGTAAAGAAATGCATATAGATTCTTAAGAAAAACATAATTTAATCAATGGCTCATTCACATAGTACACAAAGATTTATATCAGAAACCCTCAATAGGGAAAACCTTTCTTATATTCATTATATCAAACGTCACCATTCACCATACAATATATATACAATGTTTTTAGGTATTCCGTAGATACCAAAACCCTAATCCCTTAATCTGGGATTAATTTACAAAATCGCTAAAAATAGCAAAACCCGACCAAAAACATTTCGGGGCACTGCCTCGAACACTGCGCATAACCAGGGGGCGGCATACTTGCCCCCCCTGGGAGCCCCCTAGGAAAGTGCCCAGTGCACATGAAAAAAACATAGCACTACTACGAGGGATCGTCAAACGTAGTTGTCGAATATGACGTGCCCACACACACACATGCAAAGAATATAACACATACCCAACAAAAGTCACACAACTACCCACTATACTTTGCACACTCTGATCTGGATTCTTTCATTCTATACAATGATGGTGACTTGGAAGGACAAATTGCTCGGCTGGAAGATGATACACCTGATCCGAAAGAAGATAAAGAAATCACTGAGGTAAGAAATACTGCAACTGTGGAAAGTGAGGAACTTCCAGCAGACTTTTAGAGCATGGATTTTGATGGAGATGTGAGCAAGGAGGGAGCTAGAGCTGGAGTTTGGTTTCATAATTACAAATCGAGGTATTCAGAGAGCCATTCTTACAAACTAAATTTCCAATGCTCTAACAACATAGTTGAGTACAAAGCTTTGATGCTCGACCTGAAACTACTGAAGAAGGTTGGTGCCAAACAAATTATGGTAAGGGGTGACTCTGAATTGATTATTAAGCAAATTAAAGGTGAGTATGAAGCTAAACATCCCATACTTAGAGCTTACAGGAATGTCGTTTTGGATGCCCTTCAATGTTTTACAGAAATCGACTTTCAGGTTATGCCCAGGGGACAAAACATACTAATAGAGGCCACATCAACAACTACATGAAAAATACCTTTTCGTCCCACTCGCCAATAAAAAGTAGAGGTAAAGTGTTGACCAACTGTTCTAAACAACATCAAATACTAGCAGGTATTTGGGAATGACGATCAAATTGAATACTTCCTACAGTGTAAGAATGATTTTGAATGTATAAATATAGACTTAGAAAATGATGATGATAATGTAAATAGATCTTTTTTTGAAAATGGTAGTGTAAATAAAGTAGATTCAAAGGAATTGAAGTAGATTGTGATATTTTACATTTGAAAAACAATGTGTTACCTAGAGGTTTAGTCCCGTTGGAAGACTTGTTTGACTTTAACGATATAGCGAAAAAACCAAAAAATGAAGCTAGTGGTAAAGAGGTCGAAGAGTGTAACATAGGAACAAAGGAAAAACCCAAGATGATAAAACTTTCCAAATCCCTACCCCCTGAGAAAAAACACAAATACATTGATCAGAGGAGTATTGGAAATTCATGAACTTGACTTTAACTATTCTACATGTTGACTTGGATTGTACACCTCATCACTCACTCGATCAGAGTGAATAGATCCTCCCATCTCTTTTGACTGGGAATGGTGACTTTTAGTAACCTTCTGTAGACTTCTTCCATCTCTGTATATTTGGAAAAAGTTGGCTTGGTGATGAAAATATACTTGATTTCATGTTGGATACTGAGATCCAACTGTAGATGTTACAAGGGAAATAGGAAAAGGCCCTCTGTGAAAGATAGAAATGGTGAGGCAAATCTTGCTATAATAGATGCCCCCTAATGTGTGAGATCAGAGGAGTATCTGCGATCGCTCAAATACATTATAAATAAACCAGAAGTGGAGGATTTAAAATCTTATGACACAAGTATCATACAACATCGGATCCCAATAAAAGAAGAACACAAACCTTTCAGGCAGAAACCTTGGAGAATCAATCCCAAGTTGCTTCCCCTGATAGAAAAGGAAATAAAAAAAATGTATGATGCCAAAATTATAGTCCCCTTGAGATTTTCCAAATGGGTTTCTAATCTGGTGCCTACCAGGAAGAAAACTGGTGAAATTAGGCTTTGCATTGATTTTAGGAATCTGAACAAGGTCTCCCTCAAAGACAATTACACATTGCCTAAAATGGACCACATCTTACAAAAGGTAGTTGGGGCCAGTAGGATCACCTGACTAGATAGTTTCTCGGGTTACAACCAATTCCTTGTCCACCCAGTTGACCAAGAGAAAACAACATTCACCACACCCTGAGGAACTTTCATGTATGTGAAAATTCCCTCTGGTTTGATGAACTCTAGTGCCACATTCCAAAGAGCAATGGATATTTCTTTTGTTGACGAGCTTGGGAGATTCGTAGTCATATATCTAGATGACGTGACTGTCTACTCCAAATCTGGTGAGGAACATTTACAACATCTCAGACAAGTGTTTGAGAAGTTTAGAAAGTTAGGGATTTCATTGAATACAAAAAATACCCTTTTCGATTTAGAGGAATGGAAGTTATTAGGGCACATAATCTCTAAATATGGAATTAAAATAGACCCTAGAAGTATAGAAACCATCCAGAAAGTGGAGCACCCTAGGAATATCAAATGATTACAATGATTCATTGGAAAAATAATTTTCTTAAGAAGATTCATAACTAACTTGGCCGAACTTCTTAGGAATATCACAAATATGTTGAAAAAAGACACCAAAATCAGATGGAACATCGAGTCCAAATAGTCATTTGAGCAGGTGAAACATGAACTAACCCAAGCCCTAGTTTGGATAAGCCTAGATTACACCAAAGATTTATTTTTGTTTTCCTTCGCTTCTGAACACACCATCGCAGTAGTACTATTGCAGAAAAATAGTGAAGGGTATAAACAACCCATAGCATTTTTCAGCAAATCTTTGAGAGATGTTGCGTTGAAATACAACATAACAGAGAGACAAGCTTTTTCCCTCGTAAAGGCCATAAAATATTTCAGAGTCTATATTCTCCATTCTGACACAATTGCAAATGTTCCGAATGTCATGGTAAAAGATATCCTGACTCAGAATAATCCAGATGGTAGGAGAGGAAAGTGGATTGCGGTTATTTTGGAATATGACATTGAAATAAAACCCACTAAACTGATCAAAGGTTAGGGTTTGGACAAACTAATGGTTGAATCCAATTTTCATGCTTTAGACATTAATTTTTTGGCTACGGTTGACGAGCAAGAAGAGCAGGCGACTCCAAATGTAAAAGAGGTATTCTTAAACTCTCCTTGGTATGCAGACCTCATTTTTGTACTTCATAAATTACAAGCTCCTCCTGGTTTGACTAAGACCAAAGCCAAATTTATTAAACTAAAAGCATTGAAATATTGTATTCTAGAAGGAAACCTTTATTGGAAAGACCCTGGAGGTATTTTTCTTAATTGCCTATTGAAGGATGAAGCTGAAGGGGTATTGTAGGATTTCCATGTAGGGGAATGTGACGGTCATCTCAGTTGGAATACCACAACTAACAAGATTCTCAAAGATGGTTTCTACTGGCCTACATTGTTTGTTGATGTTCATCAAAAGGTCACTTCTTGCCACAAATGACAGGTTTTCGAAGGTAAAACGAAGCTTCTTCCTCTCCCCATGAAACCCATCTCAGTTGAATATCCATTCCAACAATGGGGTTTAGACTTTATCGGAGAAATGTATCCACCCTCCTCGAGCCAACATAAGTGGATCCTCATAGCCACAGACTACTTCACGAAGTGGATCGAGGCTGTGCCATGCAGGCAAGCTACTGACTCTGTTATCATTAAATTTTTGAAAACTAATATTTTGTCTTGATTTGGATGCCACAGGAAAATTATAGATGAAAATGCAATGAATTTTAGATCCAAAAGACTTATAGAGTTTTGTAGCCAATACCACATTAATTTGGGACATTCAAAAACTCATTATCCTCAGGGAAATGGGTTGGCTAAGTCCTCAAACAAAATCCTGGTGAATATCATCAGGAAAACGCTACAAGAGAAGAATAATTCTTGGCATAATAAGTTGGTTCATGCGCTCTGGGATGATAGACTGAGCACCAAACAATCAATTGGTATGTCCCCATACCAGTTGGTATATGGTACCAAGGTAGTGTTTCCTTTTTCTTTGGGGGTCCCTGTCATGAAGCTGTTGCAGGAAGTACAAGCAGAGCCAAATGATACTCAAAGAATAATAAATCAAATGATCCAATTGTAGTAGTCCAAAGAATAAGTATATAAAAAGACTTAGGTTATCCAGGAAGGTATCAAAAATATTTATGACAAAAGAACTAAAGAGGACAATTTAGAGTTGGGTGAATTAGTGCTGAAATGGGATTCCATAAATGAGGATAAGGGTAAACATGGAAAGTTTGATAGCTTATGGAAAGGCCCTTATATCATTCAGGCATTCAGAGGAAATACCACATTTTTTCTCAAAGATAGTGATGGAACAGACCTGCCAGGTGGACCTGTAAATGGAAAGATGCTGAAGCATTATCTTCCACCCCAATAAAGATATCATAAATTCATTTCCATTGTACATACCATTTCTTTACATTTAGGTTGTGTATGGTGATATTGATCAGATGGTTGAAGCTCAGAGAGAAGGCCCTAAGCCACTGACCAGTGCCACCAAATTCTCGAAATAAAAACATATCAGATAGCATAATAAGCAATGGAGAAAAAATCTTTACAGACATCAGGAAGCAGGTTCATGGCACCTCGCAAGGAGAGACCATCCCCAGGTGGAGCCACTGGTATAACCCTATGTTTCATAGGATCAACTGGTGACTAGAAAATTTTCACTCTTGGTGTAATTTGGTTGTAAATAATATTTCATTTTGCAAATTATTTTCAAAAGAAAGAAAGAAAAGAAAAAAGAAAGAAAAAGAAAGAAAAGAAAAGAAAAAAGAAAGAAAAATAAAGAAATAAATAAAAGAAAAATAAAAGAGGGTATAAAATAAAATGGATAAAGCCCCATGCAATAATAATGATTTGATCCATACAGTTCAACCATGGCCATGTATTTTTGAATTTATGCTGATAGGATTAGTGAATAAGCTTGGATAAACTATTTAATCTTAGCCAAGTAGTTAGGTTAGTTAGAGAATAAATTTGATCAAAATGCTTAAACTTGATCAAATAGCCCCAGGATAGAGTAATTTTTAGCCCAACAATCTAATATGGGTTAAATGTGTTAGGTAAATAGGTTAGAAGGTTGTGTTCTAACCCCTTGGTGGTAGAATGAAAGAAAATAATGCAAAAAACCCACAAATCTACGTTATCCTAAGTTTTTGAAGTGCAATGTGATTCGTGTCCCATGATTAAAGAGTGTGTCAAGATCTGTGACTGAGAAAACAATGCTTAGATTGACGGCCGACAAGTAATATCAGACCCCCCTGACCATTCT
>ML868390.1:3270-13816 GCA_009831015.1 Picea engelmannii
AGCAGACCTTCAAACACTTCCAAGTGTTGAACTTCCTTCGACTCTACGCACACCTTTGAACCCCTTGTCAACGCACTCCTTGCGGACAATTCAACTGCACTCCTTGCAGGAACTCTTGCTCAAATAGAGAAACAATTGAAACTCATTCCTTTACCCTTTCCTCTCAAATTTCAAACATTCAACAATAAATCATTCATACATAGCATAAAAGCAATTGCATGATAGAAAGAGTAAAACATTCATGAGAATAACATTCAAAAATTCATACACAGAGAATATTTGAACACCATGAGTCTGAATCAAAGCCTTCTTGTATTAATCCAGAACTTATGTACATGGAGTTCTTCTACACAGCTCTCTGCTTATTCTCTTCTATGCTCTATGCTCTCAATTGGCATCCTCTTCTCTATCTGTTCTATTCTCTATTACAATACACAATGAGGGTGTCTATATCCCATTTTCCTCTTTCGCTCTAAAACTATCTAATATAGAATTAAATTCTATCTACTTGCATTAACTATCATAAATGCCTTCTACCTACTAAGGACGAGAGTGGATCGCTCAAGGTCCGTTTACATTTTACAAGTGTTCTTCCACTTGATGACTTCATTAATGTTTCAAGACATTTTCAAACTTTGTGTTAGGCACTTTTCCAGTTGTCCTTTATCTTCGCGTTGGCTCGCTTGAGATGCTCATGCATCACCTAACATGTTTTGGAAAGAGGGGATGGACAAAAAGATAAGGTTTTATATTCATTTTGATGCATATTCAGAGGAATTCAATCAACTTGTGCATACATTCCACTTGAATTTGGGTGGGAATCCAACCGTACCTCAATCTCCAACTCCCTTTGGTGCACCTCTACAACCTCATCCTAGTATCATGGACATTCTCGAAATTCCTATTCAACTTGTGAACAATGGTTGGAATAATAATCCAATGAATCTTCCTTCTGATATTGCACAATGGCCTATCAGCCCCAGAGATCCCTCTTTACCACATGCCTCTACACATATTTTTACTTCAATTTCTTTTGTAGCTCATTCCTCCTGAAAGGATAATAAAATCCCTTCTCAAGAAATTATAAAAGACAAGGGAAAGAGGCATATTGTAATCCCAAGTATTGACACCTCCTAGTATACCTTTGTGAACTCAAAACAAAAGTCAACAAAAAAAAAATTGTGGAAGGGAAATTTCCTTCAGTGATATGCATCCAAAAATGAATATCTATGAAGGCAAGGAAGAGAAAAATATTGTTCTCAATGACATAAAAAATATCAAACCAAATGATCCTGAAGGCAAGAAGAAAAGAGATTTATTTTAAGAAGAAATATCCCCAACTTTTCTAACTTATGTCATGACAATAATTATTTTTGGACATATTAGACTTTATTTTTTAACATGCAATTGACATATGATGTATTTATTTTTGAGAAATTAAAAATATCATATATTTTTTATATATGGAGGTACATGTGTTTTTCTGATTTGGAATGAGTTTGATGATGCCATTTATTGATTTATATTTTTCTTTTATATATACTTACTCAGATTATTTCAGGAGGTACAAGGATTTTTTTTATAAAAAAGTTATGAAAACCTAGTGAGGCCTCACCTACTATTAGTCAAAATATAAAAACACAATCACAACCATTTATCCTAAAACAAGTTTAATCTCTCATAAATCAAAAGTTAATTAAATTTATAAATAAAAGTATTTGAACTACCCAACTACTTTGAGAAGATATAAAAGAAAATGAGAATTTCAATCAAGGACATGAGAGAATAGAGAAGTGGGACTATTGATAAGGTATGCCTATGTTCGTAGTGAGATATTCATTTTTTCTTTCCATTCTGAGTTTTCGTGAGAAATAAATTGTCTTGTTAACAACAGGTCCATTTTGAAATGTGGCAAAGAAAATATTAGGTGGCATTGATCGATGATATTCTCCAAGGTCATTGATTCTCTTTGAAGTCTATTTTGCTTAATTAGAAGTTCTGATGTTATTCAATGCTAAATAATGCAAGTTTTGTAGAGTTTAAATGATGATGCACATGTAACTTGAAGTGATCTAGATTGGTCTTACATTTCATATTTTCTTTTAGCATCGGTTTCCTATGTGTGAGTCTTGATTACATGTTGGGATTCCAAGAATTTCTCCGGTCCAAGCTCTCAGAGGGACTTGAAGATACATTTTCAGTTGTAACCCAAATTTATCATTAATAAAAGCTTTGCTGATTTATTTCTCACTTTGTGGACTGTTGGGATATAATATTTCATATTTATTACATTGTTAAACATTTAAGCATCTTATTTGCATATTCTTTTTTATCATTTTTTGTATAGTATTATTTATTTTAAAGATACAATACTTAGTTTTAAAAATAAAAATTATATATTAAAAATATATCTTAGATCCAAGAATCACATTTCTTGAGGTATGATCAAAATTTTGATGGGATATAAACTAGGGTGATATTCTTTCCTATCTTGCCTAGCCTGACAAGATTCAAAAAATGTTTGTGTAAGGAGCATCACCATTCCTTGAATTGATATGTACCAATTTAAATATATGGATGCATTTATTGATCCTCTTATGGATGGACTTCTAAAGTTATTATTTGGCATCACTATGTATGGAATATCCAAACCATTATTGTAATGACCCCTCATCGTATGACTAACAGCGAAGCAGAAAGTGCAAAAAAAAAATTGTGTTTAGGCAGGAAGGAAATGATGACAACATTTGAACCACACAACCTGACGACAAACACATGCAGGAAGATCAGGAAATAGACAACTATGACTCCACGCACTAGCACCACGAGAAACTGAGAGAAACATGCGTAAATCAACAGATAGAAACTACTACCCGCCCGGCACAAACATGACAATGCCTACAAGCTAAAGGACAACATCCACAATCTCGACACAACGACCTCGACGACTAGTAACTAGAACCTCTATGGTGTGTAAAACCAACCACATGAAGGTGTTACAACCCAAGAGCCAACAACAAGCTTACAATGATCAACAACACCCACGATTGGAAGCACAGACTCTTGCCAATTTATCATTCGCCTCTATCCAATAGGGTGTGCCATGATCCCCTCATCGGGAATCATGTCGTCCGTAGGTGATAGGTGCGACGATAACCCTGGTGCAACATAACCTATCTGGACCAAGGACTCAATATAAATTCCAACTCGCTAGGAGACGAATTAACTGACAAGAAAACTACACCTATGCCCTCAAGCAACAGGTCGACAAGACGCAAGACGACGTTATTCAAACAAAATTTGCGCAAGGTAATACACGACTTCGCCAATAAACAAAAACCATTGGTTGTTAAGAAAGATGCCTAAGTGTGAAGGAGTGCACTATTATCAAGTTACTATGGTCATAATTGTTATCATAAGGTAAATTAAAACAAGCGGTTAACAAAATTAAATAAGTTGACTAACAATTACCTATTGACAATTAATAAGTGAACTATCGATCTACGTTGCTTATAAAATATTTGACTTCGCGGTCTAAATTAACAATTCTAAATTAATCAATATTAAAACTATATATAATCATTGTCACACTAACAGAGCTAGTCTGAATGCATTGCTGGCATGCAACTAACACTATTCACAAGTCTAATTAACCATATTGACCAGTCTAAATTAATCACTTAAACAATGTTAACAGGTCTAAATCAACAACATTAACAATAATATAATAAAATTGACAATATCAACAATATTAACAAATCGACAAATCTAAATTTCATCATTGGTAGGTAATTAACAATAATAACAATATATTTTAATCATTGTTCATTAAAACACCACTATTGTTTAATCAATGCATGAATCACTACCCAGTGAATACAGCAGGATAAAGAATCAATCGTTTGCATGGAAACCTATTATAAGAATAGAATTGTGGTCATAAAGTGTGGTTGTCATCACAGTAAATTGCTACCCCTCGGGGACTCACTACAATTGCCAATTTACTGCATAAAAATCACTATCTAAAAACACATAATAAGTGAAATTAAATGCTAAGAACGATGGATGTTTCCCAGCCAAACTCGTTGTGTAATTCATGAATAATCACACTCAAAAGCATGTAAGTTCGCAGTGAATATCAGGTGACTTCGCAGTCGAGAGACAGGAAAAATAAATCTCTATCAATTCATATAAAATCGCATTGGAATTTGCACTCACAATAAAGTAAAATAATGTGAGGTCTCGGTCATAGAAACAAGAACATCGCAGCCAAATATAAGGATAAAGTTGTCAGGATAGGGATGAAATCACAGAAGGATGAAGGAGGTTGTGTTTGGTAGTAAATGCAAGAATCGCAGAGCACAAATTAGAAAAATGTTGAGATATCCTCAAGGAAATCGATGTAGCATATATTAAAGAGATAACACTAGCAGTTAATATCGTTGGGTGTATACTGACGAAATAACCATAACACTATATTTAAGAGATATAACGTTGTGCACATATTAAGGAATAACGATAACACTATACACTATATAAAAGAGGCATATCGTTGTGCACATATTAAGGAATAATGATAACACTATTCACTAATTTAAATAGATATGTTGTTGTGTGTATTTAAGAGATAACAATAACATTGTATATCACTGAGTGAATATTTAAAGAAAATCAATCGTTGCCAGATAATAATCCAACATTCAGTACATATTAAACATCGTCAGATAGTAATCTCTATCATTGAAGGTATGCATCCACTATCAAATGAATGTTAAAATTCAGGTATAACAATAACGGATTCGCTGGCATTCAGGGTTAAAAAAAAAAAATGCAGCCAATATGATGATTTACTCGATTCTTAAACATATGTTGACTATGCAGACTATACATAGACTGAAAACACAGTCTAGAATGTGTTGAACGTAGTCGGATTATATGTTATATTTCTATCGCTATGGGTCTTATGATTATATGTCAGTTAAGTACAAATGAAAGCTCTTAAAGGGGTTGTTGATAATGTTATCATAAGAAAACCGATAACGCTGCCATAAAAATGAAATGCAGGTATGTAATCAACTGATAACGTAGAAAAAATAATAAACGAGAACGCTACCACAATGGAATAAATTTGTAGTCTAGAAAGGTAAGTTCGCAGTCTAAAGCATGGCAAGGTCACAATCCAATAAGACGGTAAATCATTGACCGTAAAGTGGTAAAACCCAGAGTTAAAAAAAAAATGCAGAGGGTATGAAGCAGTTCGCAGAGAGGAATGATAAAAATAGAAGAATTACTCAATCACAAGAAGGTGCAATGACAATCAATCAGCGAAGAATAATCAACAGGGGTAGATAGTTGGGCAAAAAACCCTTCGCTCATCATCCACGCACAGAAAAGAAAAGCATTAGAATCTATAGGTCGCTATGCACCGAAGTGACGATCGTCGATTTGGCTCTTGGCCGACTGCTCAAGCATGGAATGATGATCTAGGGATGAGGACGAAAGATAAAGCGCAATCTCTTCATAATAATCAATAAAACAAAACAGAACAGTCATAGCAATCAAGGATTGGTTGCCAAGGAATCAATTCAATGCAGCGAGCGTAAAGCTATGATAACTTTAAGTTCTCGATTAAAAATGTTGAGTAAAACACATTTTTTTTTACAAAATAGGAGTACAGTAATGGAAGCGAAAGAACAATATTAATCTACCATTCAAAATAAAAACATGTGTACCATAGCCCAAGGTGACAGCTCTGAGTCAGTGTCTCGCGCTCGCTCCTTCCAACTCCTGCTTTGTGACCAATGTGACTTCACCGGTACCTCCCAGCCAACGCTAGGGTACTCTTATTTCCCATGAACCCCCCGAGCCACAAAGGGGCCATGCACATTGAACCCAAGAATAACTAGCAACCAACTCGCCTCTCAAGGTTGAGCTACCACTTGTTACCCAAGCTAGATATCCCAATCCCCACAAGATAAGTCAGTCAAGACAAAAAAATTGCAACGTAACGTTACGCATAAAACATCCTTCCCTACTCCTCCTCCTCCATCCATTTTATAGGGTTTGTAAGTGATTTATTTCCCAAGTTCCCATTTAATTTAATTTTCATTAATTTAATTCTAAAAAAACCTCCCCCGTACACATGTCGCCCATCCCCCTAGTTGCACCAAAAATTAATTTCATTAATTATTTAATTACTCCTATTTCCCTCACCCACCTAAAAACATTCCTAAAATCGCTCCTTGGTGTCCCCATATTCCCTTACACATTTTAAATGGCTTACGCCCTTACTAAATTCCTAGTTGAGTTCAATTTAGAAAGTTCTTAAAGGCAAGATTCCTTACTAAGTTAGTCAGTCTGCTTTTTCTTTATGTTTCCCCTTTTTCCCTTAGTTTCCTATTTCTTTTAAGTTTCCCTCTTTTCCCTTTTTATCTAAAACTCAAATTAGCAAGTGTATAAAAACCACCTCTTTCTCTTTTAATTAATAAAATTTAATTAGCATATGTAGAAAAACAATCATTTCCCCTTTTTTAAAATTTAATCCCCCAAAGTAATTTGATTTTAATAAATTAATTGAATTTCTTACCCCCTTCTCATCACATGTTTAATGATGATTATTATTATTATTATTTACCACAAGTATCACTTAGACCTTGATTTTAATTTCCTAGGATGGACAACATTTTTATTAGGGAAGTTGTTTTTAAATCTTTCTTATCACATCATTCGTTCTAAGGCCATCTAGGTTTATTCATTTATTAGTTAACAACCCGACGTGCCCTTCAAGACTCACTAGGTGCTCCAAGGGTTCCACTCGCCTCATTATGTTTCCCTTGCACGATGTGCCCTTCAGGATGCACTACGTGCTCCAAGGGTGTCACTCACCTCTTTCCATTTTTATTGCGCGACGTGCCCTTCGGGACACACTACATGATCCAAGGGTGCCACTCGCCTCTTGACTGACTTGGTAGACATCAAAAACCCTTGGAGTCAATACTCCGCCAGGTGATCTTGGGAGACTAGGAGCCTCTAAGGAATAAGTTTGTTGCCTTATTGTGCACCCCTTAGAATCATCGTGAGTGACTATCGCAATATGCCCTCACGACATTGTGGGTCTTCTCAAACTAGGTAATCATTAACCTATATTTTGATCCATGGTGGGAGTGTTAGTAGGTTGTGGTAGGGTTGTTGTGGACACCTCTCCCTCGATGTCTCTGGTTGTCGTGCATGACCCCTCTACTCCACATGTGAGTCTGGTTAGCAAGCTATCGTCAGCTTGCATCATCAACGAATCATGTCAGAAATAAAATCAATCATCATAACATCTAATCAGATGTGCATATGTCATATCAACAACATTCAAAAGCCAATAATCCACTCCCTGAATCGATCCGGAGTCCAATGGGTTTCATCGATGCCTCTACATCCTCGAGGTCCAAAGTCATGCACACTCAAGATAACCCAGTCAATAGAACATGTCTATGTAAACACAAAATAACATATAATCACATCCATAATGCCTCATAATCATAATCAAATATCCAATAGTATAATAATCTGGATCACTTGCAAGCAAGTGTCCTCAAAGAACAAGTTCGCTTAGTGTGCGCAAGAACGTGATATTACATACACCCCCTCTTGGTCTAAAATTCATCTCGAAGTTTCACAGTATATAAGTGTCGAAATAATGTGTATCACAGTATCATAAGTCTATCTATCAAACAAAAATGGAATTTGTTGGCGCATATCATATGCATCCTCCCAGGTCGTCAAGTGCGGACTATAGTTGTCCCACTGGACCTTGACCTGATATATTGTTCAACATTGTAGTTGTCGAATGCGATGATCCAGGATGTGGATCAGCTCAACCGTGAGCGCCCCCTCAACTGATACCTGCAAGAAACTCATGTCAATAACATGTATAGAATCACTAATATAATGTCTCAAAACAGATACGTGAAAAACATCGTGCATACGCCTCAAAGAATCAGGAAAGGCTAGTCGATAGGCCACGGGCCCCTTCCTCTCCACAATCTCGAAAGGTCCCATGAACCTAGGAGAGAGTTTATCTCCCTTTCCAAACTTGATTGAAATCTTATGCGGTTTTACCCACAAGAAGACTCGATCGCCAACTTCATAACTACGGTCGACATGGCGTGCATCGACATAACTCTTCTGTCGATCTTGCACTTCTTTGATTCTTTGTCTTCTTGTTTCCATTTGATCTTCCATTTATTGGATCACTTATGGTACCACCAGGACCCTATCCTCAATTCGATCCCAACTCAAAGGTGTATGACACAGTCGCCCATAAAGAAAATCAAAAGGTGTCATCTTAATGGTGCTTTGGTAACTTTTGTTATAAGCGAATTCTACCAGTGGCAATAATTCTTCCCAACGCTTATGTTGGTCCATCACGTACATGTGCAACATGTCTTCCAAGACTTGGTTGTTTTGTTCGGTCTGCCCATTTGTCTCTGAATGATACGCAATACTAAAGTTAAGTTGGGTTCCCAAGGCCTCTTTGAAACTAGTCCAAAATCGTCCAGTAAACACCGATCCTCGATCGGATATAATCCTCTTAGGCACGCCATGCAACCTCACAATCTCACTGATGAAAAATATAACTATGTCAGGTGCCTGATACATCGTACACATAGGAATAAAATGATCACTCTTCATCAGAGTGTCAACTACCACAAAAATTGAGTCATGTCTCCTTGCCTTCAATGGAAATCCAACAATGAAATCCATCGAAATAACCTCCCATTTCGATTTTGGAATAGCGTGTGGTTGTAGTAATCCTACTGGATGTCTATGTTCAAACTTTACCTGTTGACATTCTAGACATCTGGCCACATAGTTGACTATGTCTGCCTTCATTCCTTTCCAGAAGAATAAGGGTTTAAGGTCTGCCCTCATCTTCGTGACCCCTGGGTGAGCCATGTACACTTCTTTGTGAGCCTCGTTTAGGATCAAACTCTTCAACACGTTGTTCGGTGGTACGTAAATTTGATTTTTAAATATCAATAGTCCATCGTCGTCCAATGTCAATCCTTCAAATCTTGGTACCATCATTGTGTTTTGTCCGATAAAATCCTTGACCTCTTTGTACCAGTCATCGACACGCTGTAAAGTTAGAATATTTTCACGTAGATTCGTCTGAAGAGGCAACACCAAAACGATGTGTGGTCTCTGACTCAATGCATCTGCCACTCAGTTCACTGTAATTAATCTCAAAATCATACTCACTAAGCAATTCCGACCAACGCCAGTGTCACGCTTTCGGGTCTCTTTGCATAAAGATGTGTTGTAGTCCACAATGGTCCAATTTTAGTTCAAATTTTCGACCAAATTTTCCACGGTTTTTCGTTGCTATTGCCACACATATCCATCGCACTTTCCAGGAAAGCAAAGACTATTTTTCGTGGAACTTTTTTCGTCGATATATCCACAAACCAGTTACTCGTGGAACATCGATGAAATTAGCCCTCCAGGTTTACCTTATAAAGCGTGGAAATAGCGACGAAACTTTGTCGCAATAGGGATGAAAAACTGTGCTAAAGTAAAAAACTTACCAACAGATTATGACACGGATTCCATATATATGACACAAAAATGTGGAAAGTTGCAACGAAAAAGCGTCACAATAGTGACGAAAACGTTTGGCAGAGACAAAATTTACAATGCGGATGCTATATGTGCAACGCAAAACCATGGCAAAGTGCGACGAACTTTCTTCGATATTTCCACGCTTGGTCAAAAAAAAATTATTTCCTTACGACGAACCATTGTCGATATTGCCACACTTTCTTTAAGTTTAAAAAAAAAAAAACTAAATGACAAGTTGGATGTTTGGATTAGTGATTGACCCATACTCAATATTTTCATGTGTGATTTACCCTTCAAAGGGTATCTTATGTGAGAAGGGATTATGAGAGGGGGTTTTGGGACTTATTAGGTGTCTTTCTTAGTGGACAAAAAGGGAAACCAAAGGAACCTTGGGATGAAGGGGAAGATAAAATACATTCCCTTGAATGAATGGTTTTAATTGAGATATTGGGGCTCTGAACTAGAGGTCAAAAACAATTTGGTAGGGGTATCCTAGGGGGACAATATCGGAGATGTGTTTTTTTTAAATCTACCACTATCCTTGTGAGAGTGGGCCAACCCTTTACTTATCCACTTCAATGCACTCACAACCATTAATTGATATTAATATAGATTGGTCACAATAATTACTTTGAATATCAAATTTAACCTATTAATGTGAAGGGATAATCATAGCATGAGGTTAAAGGAATTCACACCCTTTCAACAAATATGTTTGTAGCTTTTTGGATGAGTAACTTGCAGCCTTGTGGTTGATTCATTCCCTTACCAAAAAATGAAGGTTACTCACACTCATATGAATGAAATAAATCAAAGTTGTTCCCACAAAAAAAGTTGTCTTTGAAAGAATGGTAGATCACAACAATGGAGCACTTGTTTAAACAAAGACACTTACACCTATTCAAGTAAAGGTAACTCACCCTATTCAAATGAA
>ML868391.1:0-10501 GCA_009831015.1 Picea engelmannii
GTGATGATGTCAAGTGTGATGAAGTATGAAGTGAATTGAGAGTGTACAACAATGGCAAAGGAGTCTTTGGTAATATGCATTCAACTAAAGATCGAGACAAGGATGAATCCTATAGAATGGTGGAACATGCATAGAATTTCTACCACACATTTGCATAAATTGGCAATGAACGTGCTTTCACATGTTTTGAGCATTACTTCTGCAGAGAATAAGTGGATAATTTAACATGAGAGGCTCATGAAAGCTAGGTGAACAAATAAATGACTAAAAAGACCTATGCATGTCTAATACTTTGAGGGTCATCAAATGAACTCATTTCCCCTTCCCTTTCATCATTATTATTCATCTTTGCCTATCTTTCACCTAGGTACTTATAAGGAAATATGGGTTATCCTAGAGTTTGATGCATGTATAAGGGTTAATTTTGTTCCCCTTTGTAAGACTTAGGAAAGTATTAAAACTAACCCTTATTTGTTATGTTGTGTTAGGAGATGTCACTAAGTGCTACCATTTAATGGCTTGCTAAGAGGCTAAACCCATCACTTCAAGTGGGTATTGTGTGTTGGGATATGCGTACCACGCCTCGAGATCTGTGATACCACAATGGAATCTGTGATGCTACATTGGGATCCATGTACTCATATATAATCATATCTACAAACATTGGGATTTGTGCACCACATTGGGATACATGTCACTACATTGGGATCTGTGATAGTGCATCGAGCCATGATAGGGATGCCATGTCATCACACATGCCACATGAACCACTCACATTCATTCTCCTTGCTCAATTGAATGTTGCATTCACACTCATGCATTATTTGCTCTCCTTGGACCACACATGGGAGTATTTAATGCATTGGAGGGGTTGCTTATAGATTACAGAGGTGATTACACATGGTTACTTGGACCTTATGATGATGTGACACCATTATTTGAACATTACTTGAGGAGCGCTCACCTAGAGGAGCCCACATGTGCCTCTCATGTTGACTTATCCACTTTGATAGCTCACATGTGTGAGGGTGATGTCATCACTTCAAAGGTTTTTATTGCATGTTTGGACCACTCGGTTTGAGAGAGTTGGTTGGAGGACATTGGAGGTCCTTGGACCATAGTTGAGTCATCTATTCCTTCTTTGATGGGACGTTGGTGATATTTTTGAGGGGTGCACCTTCTCACTCTCTCTAGCCCACAGGTGTGGCATATTTTATTGTATTTGGATCTCTTCTAGAAGGTCGTTTCACTCTTAGAGCATTTTATGGGATTTGTTATGACATTTGTTGTATGTTCCCATGGTTTTAACCTGGCTAATGGTTTTGAGCTCATCGTATTGAGCTAGCACATTGTATTGCATTGTATTTGACGAGGCTCTTCACCTATAAAAGGAAGAGTCCTCCTCCATTTCAAATCGTTGGAGATTAATGAGAAACTTGGCTTAATGAGTTATTTGAGTATCTATTTCTTCTCTTGGGTGAATGTTTAGTTATTTTTCAAGGATTAGATAAGCACTTTTCAAGGTTTGTTGGAAGAATGAGGCTACTACAAGGCCAAAGAAGGGTGAAATGCTCCACTTGGAAGGGTTTTCAAGGTAAGATCTTCTAACCTTCCCCCTTTGATCATTGAAATTATTTTTCATACAATAAAATAGGATGTCCTAGGGCTCTGTCCTTTTACTTGTCCAACCTTTAAATTCACCTTGCTAGTACTAGGAAAGGCTTCTTCATTGACCGATCCTCCCATCCAACCTTGAAGGGAACCTTCTAACCCTAGGCAGTGCTTGAGGGAAATCCTTCGGGTTCCATCAACATTATCTCATCTTAAACCCTAGACCTCACCTTGATTTGAAAAAGTGACCCCATAACCCTCAAAAGGAACCGGTCTTTCATTGTCTTCAACCACCCAAAAAACCCAAATCAAATGTTTTCCTCTTTTCCTTTTTTGTTTTGGTAGTCTAGGGTTTCACCATGCAAAATCTACATACTAGATTGTCTTGAGCTTCATTGCCATATCCTTCATCAAATTGATGCTAGCCTACCCTTCATTGAATATTCTTTTTTTCGTTAGCATTTAAGGTTTGATCCATTTGTTTTTTCAATTACTATTGATGATATTGTAGCTTCGGGAGGTATTCCCACAAGAGGCCAAGGTGTTAGGCATGTGGGAATCTTCGTTGGCACCTGTTTAACCTTTCATTTCAGTGAAATCGGCCCCGGAATGAGGCTAGGGCCTCATAGGCAAGTTGATGGGCTTTGTGGGCTTGCGTGGGGGTGCCACACCCACAAAGAGGATTAAAATATTCTAATTAATTGTTGAGTTTAGAAAGGGTGCCTAAACTCACTCATTGGACTTGTATATAAAGGAGAGAGGTCACTATGACATTTGATTAATTGTGCAAGTATGGAGTTAGCATAAATGAGTGAGCACTTGTGCGCTAGGAGGATTGGTGATTTCAACAAGGGAATGTCTGTAATTTTGGCAAATGTGGCATAGGAGAGAGGTATTCGCAGAAGGAAGAAACTTTATGAGTGGAAGGAATTGTACGGAAGTGTCCATACAATTTTTTGTACATGTACAAGGATCGCAGTGGGCACAGTCGCATACGTACACAAATTCAAGTGAGCACAATCACGTATGTACACGGGTTGCAGTAAGGTGAATCGTGTATACACAGGTTGCAGTGAGCACAATCTGTTAGATTTTCTTTAATTTACAGGGCAATAGATTTACCAGTGTATCTTAGATATTCTTTTACATATATCATATACTGAGAATATGAGAAACATAAACAAGCACAAGAAGACACTGAGATTTATCCTGGGAAACCCCAAACCTGGGGAAAAAACCAACCAACCTTTCTTAGCTAGATTCCTTCTGATAATACATTCAAACCATGAACAAGCTCTTCATCACAAGAGCAAACTGATAATGAAGAAACCATGATACAAGACTAGCGCACCATATAAGCGTAGTGCACCAAACAGTTGCAGTAGCAACACCATACAAAACCAGGGCACCCCTTCCTAGAGGTAGCACACAAGAGAAACCACCAAGAATAACGAAGACAACCCCAATTGTTGCAGTAGTTGTGTCTTCTCCTTGCCTTAGACTTGCGCCTTCTTCTTGAGTAAGATAGTTGAGTGAGTGAGTGAAAAATGAGCAAGGTGTCACCTTTATTTATAGTCTTCAAGTTACTTTAGTTGGGGCCGACTTCTCTTCTAGGAAATTCTATTTCCCTTTATATTTTCCTGTGGACCGACTTCTCTTCCTGGAAATTCCATTTCCACTTTATTCTTTTCCTGTGGGCTAACTTCTCTTCCGGGGTGTGTTCTTCAATTGTTCAATGGTCTTCCTTTGACTTATGGAATCTTCTTCTTCTCTCAGAAAGGTTGTCCAAGAGGGAATACCTCCTGCTGCTACCAAAACATCAACACTCCCTCTTAGCTATGTTGAAATATTGTAACTGCAAAGATTATTATATTTATTATTGAGTTATTATTCATTAGATCAATCCCCTTTTGTGGATTGATCATGTCGAGCTTTGTACTTGGCCGAATCCCCCTTTGTGGATTGGTGAAACCCTAATTATATTATGCAAATTAAGAAGTCGGCCCCCAGGCCTAATTAAAGTGGTTTTAACCACTAAGAAGAGAAGTCGGCCCTGCTCGGTGAAGAGACACCTCTCCAACGTCTGCCAACTAGTATAAATAAAGGAGGCTAGAGCCTCATTATCTCACTCACTCATTCACTCATAAGTGCGCAAGTTTGGTCATTGCAGTTGGGAGAAGAAGGAAGAGAGAGGCACATTGCTCAGTGTTGGATATTCTCTAGTGTTTTGGTTTATTGTCTTGGCATTGTATTGGCTATCTATATTAAGGAATTTTTTGCTGGGTTTTCTCCCCTATGAGGGTTTCCCGAGATAAACGTTGTGTATCTTGTGATTGTGTTTCTCTTAGTGATCCTACCTATGCTATTGTTATCTAGTAAATTGAAAAGAAACCTCATAATAGCTAAAAAATTAACATGGAATCAGAGTTAAGCTGAAGAGAGCACCATTCACTGTATAAGCAAAAATGTCGTTATTGTCGTACAAGAAAATTAGGGTTTTCTATTGAAGAGGAATTTCAGCCTAAAACTCATCAAGGAAGTGCGCCCTAGCCTAATGATCTCTTTGGCAGCCTCAATGCACTTTTCTAGTGGATAGAATTCCCGGAAAGTGAAACCCTAGTTTTCACTGGTACCAAAAAACCAGGAAACCAGAACTAGTACCAGAAGTACCAGTCCAGATTTCTGCAGGCCGAGTTTGAAGAGGAAAAATTTGGATTTTCTGAAATCTAACTGCACCAGGCTACTCGCCTCAGCCAAGCGCACCTCGTGGTAAGTTCAGATTTAAATTCTGAGCATTTTCAATTTTTGGTCATTTTCCTAGCTCCGGGTCAAGATGTTTGCAAGCACTAAGGTTGTTGACAATCTAGAAGGTGTGGATAACTTTTGTTCCTGGAAGTATAGGATTGCACTCAATCTTGAAGAGAATGACCTAGCAAGATTTATTAAAGATGTACCGGAACCCACCGATGCTACAGCTAAAGAAAAACACCAGAAAGACATGGTTAGGGCCAAAAGAATCATTGCAGATTCTATTAAAGATCACTTGATCCCTCAAGTGGCTTCAAAGAAAACTCCAAAAGAAATGTTTGATGCCCTAACCAGAATGTATGAAGGAAAGAACATCAACCGAAAGATGAATCTAAGAACTCAACTCAAAAATACAAGGATGCAGAAAGGAGAAACAGTTCATGAATATTTCTCTAGAATATCACAATTCAAGGAACAACTAGAAGCAATTGGTGATACTCTAGGAAGATGAACTCATAATGACAGCTCTTAATGGTCTCACAAGACCTTGGGAGGTGTTCATCCAAACCATTTGTGCCAAAAAGGAGAAACTACATTTTGACAGTTTGTGGGAAGAATGCATTCAAGAAGAATCAAGAGTAGCTAACCGAGAAGCAGTACTATCAAGAGATGAAGATCAATCCCTAGCTGCTCATACTAAAGGAGGAAGGAAGATGCCTCACTCCATGAAAGAGACCCACCCACATAAGGAGCCTCACTCCCCAAATAAATTCATCCATAAAGAATCTCACCCTCCAAGGAGATTCCAGAAGTTTCAGAAAGGTCAAAGAAGAGAAAAGGATTTCTCATCCTACCAATGTTACCATTGTGACAAGATGGGACATATTGCTAAGAATTGTCTAACTAGAAGAGAAGAATACAAGAAGTGGAACAAAAGGCACCATGCCCATATAGTTGAAGATGAAGAGCCACCCACGAAGATGATTAAAGAAAAGATTGAAGACTATGTCTTAATCTCTACCCTCTCGGGATCAGTGTCACCTAGGGAGGATACATGGCTCATAGATAGCAGTGCTTCCAAGCACATGACAGGTCAGAGAGACATTCTCTCTAGCCTTACAGAAAAGAACTTTCCCCAAAAAGTTACACTTGGAGATGATTACCAGTACCCTATCAAAGGAGTAGGAGAGTCCAACTACAAACTTGATTCAGGGACCCCAATGAAGATAAGGGATGTACTATATGTACCAGATTTGACAAAGAACTTACTTTCTATCTCAACTTTCGATACGAAAGGCTTCAGAGTTGCTTTCATAGATGGAGAAGTTCTTATGTGGCCTAAAGGAAAAACCATAGAAGATGCAATTGTTATTGGAACAAAAGAAGGTGGCTTGTATAAGATAAAAGGTCACTCAGAAGCAGCCTTGGCTCATTCCATTGAGAGTCCATGTGAACTTTGGCATAGAAGACTAGCTCGCATCAACTACAAGGCATTACCATATGTGAGCAAGGCAGTCACAGGTCTACCAGAATTCAAGGTTGACCATGAAGGTGTGTGCAATTTCTTGCATGGCACAAGAACTCACATATGAATTATGCCCAAGTAATTGGTGTTCAAGAAAACAGCTTATACAGATTGATTGTCCGACCAGTTCAGGCCATGTTACATAATACTATCAGCTTGAGCGAGCTATGGCATAGGAGACTCGCTCATATCCATTATAGATCCCTTCCCGCTCTAGAGAAGATGGTAACATGTCTTCCATAGATACATGTTCAACATGATGGCGTTTGCAGAGGTTATGCTCTTGGCAAGAATGTCAAGGGGTCCTTCTTGAACAGTGACAGCATATCCAAGGGGATCTTGGACTTAATACATTCAAATGTGTGTGGACCTATGGTTGTTGCTTCCTTGAACGAATATTTGTACTATGTGTTCTTCATCGATGATCACTCTCGGAAGACGTGGATTTGTTTCTTGAAGACCAAGGATGGAGTCCTTGCAAGATTTCAAGAGTTTAAAGCTCAGGTTGAGAACCTGACCGGGATGAGGATCAAGGTGTTGAGATCAGATAATGGAGGAGAGTACACCTCCAGGGATTTCAGTGATTTTTGTATTGAGGCAGGGATCAAGATGGAGTATAGCATTCCTTATAACCCTCAGCAAAATGGGTTGGCAGAGAGGAAGAACAAAACCATCATTGAGGCAACCAAAGTGATGATACATGATCAGAATCTACCTATGATTATGTGGGAAAAAGCATCTATGACAACAGTGCATGTTCATAACAAGAGTCCTCATCAAATTTTGAAGAACATGACTCTTGAAGAAGCTTTCACCGAAGTGAACCCTGAGGTTGGACACTTCAAGATATTCGAGTGTCCAGTATACTTTCATGTACCCAAGGAGAAGAGAACCAAGCTAGACCCTTCAAGAAGAAAGAGTACATGTGTGGGGTATAGTGAATCTTCGAAGGCATACTGGATCTACATCCCTAGTCAAAGACAGATTGAGGTGAGCAGAGATGTCGTCTTTGAGGAAAAGATAGCCTTTCAAAGATCCAGAGAATCTCATATGGCGATTGACAGCAAGATAGTACCTTCTCCCCCTTCAGCAGTTCAGAGGGATACAATCATTGATCCAATTGATCCAATTGATACCGTAGCTCCAGTTGATGTTCCCAGAGACATTGTAGTAGGTCATAAAAGGCCTGTTTGGGCTCGACAGACTTTGCAGGAGGTTGAGGGACATACAACTCCTCGAGGTACATTTTGAGAGAGCAAGAGACCACAGATATTTTCGAGCTATGTTTCAGCCATGAGCCGTGTTATCGCACAGTTTGTAGTTAGGATAAGAGATAGTTGTAAAGAGACAAACTAGCGTAACTGAACCAATCCCACCCAATGTCACCTCGATAGGAAGGTTCTTTTTGTTTAGGGAGGTAAGGCCCAGGGGAGACGTCCTCGGTGACCTGGGGTTTTGAGAAGGCCAAGGATTTAAGGCTAAAAGATAAATTCCCCCTCACAAGTCACCACCGAGCAAATAGTCCGGCTAACCAGCCAATAAAGAGAAGTATAACCAAAAAAGAGATGTACCTGCCCGAGACAAAGCAACAAGAGATATATATATGCAAGCTTACTCGCTTGGTTAGTACTTCATATAATAAATGACTATCTGATATATAAGCAATTGAACAATAAATATTGACGAAGTCAATGTTTATATGATAGCAACGATGTACAATATCACTTCTTCAATAAACTCTAAAGGAACGTGGCATTCAATGTAACAATCAACACTTCATTTAGATAATGTCTTAAACAACCATTCAATTGCTCAAAAGTAAAACGGTAGCGGCACAATGATGTTAATAGAAAAAAGATGACAGCAACAATTAGTTAGTAGGGTTAGTCTTAGGCTAGGGTTAGAATAGTTAGGGTTTGTTCAGAGTGTTTGAAGTTGTTTTTTTATCAAAGTACTCACACGCTAGGCCTTAGATCAGTGCGTTCCTAGGGTAAATGGAGTCAAAAGGAGGACGCAAGTTGAATGATAAAAAGATAATAGCAGGAGTAAGGAAGGGAGGGTTAAACCTTGAGGTGTTGCTATGGCAAGGCCTCAGGGATGAAACCCTAGGGGAGAGAGGCTCACTTTGGTGTAGGGGAACTAGGCCTCAGTGCTCTCTTGTCCTTCCTTAGCTCAATGGCAAAAATGGCTTGCTCAAAAGATTGTATAAGACTAAGACAAGAAGGTTTGCAAGCAACGTGTTGCTAAGGCAAGGCTTCACTAAGCAAACCCTAGGGAAAATCGGCTCACCAAGGTGTAGGGGAACTAGGCCTTGGTGCATTTTCTCCTTCTTAGCTTCAACAAGGTAAAACAGCTAGCATAGGAGAAGATAGATTTGAGTGTTGCTATGTGTTGCCGTCCTTATACACACTTGCAAACATGAGCCAAGTCTTGCTCACTTAGTGTGTCCTTGGAGGCACAATGCCTAGGTTCAAAGCCCACACTGTCACTTTGGCTTGAACCTCTTCCGTCTAGGCTTACTCCTAGGGAAGCCAAGGGGGGTAGACCCTAGTTTCTAGATGAGATTTAGAGTTTAAGTTCTAGGAGTTGATTGTAATTAGTTAAGGTTTAGGGGGAGTCTAACCTATGATGCAAAGGAAGCAACGCAAGATGCAAGATTTAGTTATGTCAAACAAACCCTTCCCTAAGTCAACTAAGACTAGTGCCTAAGGTTGGGCAAGGGGTCAACTAATGTATAAGGGTCTTTAATTACAAATAAGATTAAAAAGATTATCAAGATACACTTATGCTACAACAAGGTTAGATACTTACAAATAAAGAATGCTAGTTACACAATATCACAATATCAGATACAAATTTACAATAGAACAAGCTAACCATGTGTGGTCAAATGTGCAGGAAGATGGAGACAATCAAGACATGAGCATCATCAACACATTAAGCCTAAGCATGCCCCAATAGCGCTTACTCTATTGGACTGCTTCTCAATGGCAACATCAACACTCAAAATTCACAAGGACACTTAGAAGATTTGAAAGCGTTAAACAAAGTGTGCCACAATACTCAAATCATTTAGTTAATTACCCACAAAGCATTACTTGTAGATGAGATTGGAAGATTATACTTGCAAGTGTTAAACCTTAAGATGTGATAATTTGAACCAATGTTATTAATTGCTTAGTGAGTTAAGGGTTTTAAGATTCGAAAGATTTTAATTACCTTAACTAAGTGTTTGACCAAAAACCTCCTCCCCCAATTACCAAATGGTTGTTGGATGCTCAAGAAGTGAGGCAACGAGGCCTACCCTAGCTTCACAGGTCAACCCTAATGATCTGAGTACTCTCGGAAAGGATGTCACGCGTCGTGAGACCATCCCCGGCCTAGCACCTTCCGTTGCCTTCCTCAAACGTCGTTTTAAATGGCGAAGATGGTGGTTTAGGGTACCCTATTAAGTCTATTAAGTTTATAGATCAATTGGTTAGGTTTTTAGATGTATTAGAGAGTGTTCTAATGACTTTTAGTTGCCTTAAAATGGTAATTTTATGCCAAAACCGAAACTTTAAGCAGCTTATAAAGATGTGTTATTAAGAATGCAAATAAAGCACATTAACACATGTGAAGCAAGTAAAATAAAGCTGAAATAAAGAGTTATCGTATCACCACTTGTTAGACCATAACATGAAAATCTTGTAATGAAAGAATGTTAATGAACAAGGGCAAGAACAACTTGCCAAAGAGAGAAAGAAAACCAAGACTTATCACCACTTAACCATGAGTATTAATGCATTAAGAGAGTGTTAAGCATGAAAAGTACTTGCTGAAAATTTAGATGTGTGCCTACACTATTAACATGTCCAACAATATTTTAAATTTAAGTGATGGCAAATGGCCTTAAGGATGAGTTATTTGCACAATGAAAAAATTACCTCTTAGCCTACCATCATTGCATTAAACCATGTATGTGTTGGATTAGAGCATGTGAAATAAAATAGAACTTGAGATAGCTTAAAACATGCAAGTAGGTTATGCCCCAAGGACTTAGGCTAAACTTTAAAGTGTGAATGAGATCTAGATCTAGATGATTTTAACCATTAAAGCATGAAAGAACCATTAACACATTGTTACCCTAGCCTTACGATTTTGGGGGTGTCTCTCCCAAGGTGTAGGCAATTATTAAGATAAGAAACAACTTGGAAAGAGAAAGAGAAGCAACCAACAAACCACTTAATGGCACAAGGTGCAGGCAAGCCTACCTCTATTGTGCCAAAGGGATTGAGAAGAAAGAAAGCAATAACTAGTATTCACAAACTACTTGCTAACCTCATGTCCTAGCCTTGGAAGACGATTTAAAAAGGTAAAACTTGAAAGTAGATTTAGCCCTAAGCTCACACGTGGGAGGTAGGCCGTACCAATTCTCCTCCCAAACTATGAGCCACCAAAGTAAAAAAAATAAAATAAATATGTACTAGAAGCTTAGAAAAGTGAATAGAAAGGTTGAGATTTGTTACCCACCTGAAGAGAAGGGTCTTGGAGTGTTGTGTGGCTGATTTTGGGCAACATAACCCCCTCAACCTGATAAGAACCTGCAAAAACCAGCAAGCTATGCTTGCTGGAAAA
>ML868392.1:7545-20826 GCA_009831015.1 Picea engelmannii
GGGCACAAATGGTTTGGAGAAAGTTTTAGTCTTTGGCACTGAGTCTGCCAGATCTCGAGTGCGAAGGATGGCATCCTGCAAAGTGGGAGGCCTGTATGCCTTCACCCATCCTCTCAAAGGCTCTGTGAGTCCTTCTATGAATAACATGATCAGCATGGGCTCTAATATATCTATCACTACCACGGCTACCCGCTGAAACTCTGTGATGAACACCTCTGTTGTGCAAGTTTGTCTCAACTGGGCTAGATCCCTGAAGTGTATCTCAGGATCCTTCCTGTCAAACCTGTCCATGAGCCTATCTGTAAACTCCCTATAGGAGGTGATGCGACTGTGACCCAATGTCACCAGTCCATGATACCACCACTCGTGTGCCTCACCTCCAAGTGTAAGGTCGCGAAACTGATGGCCTCTGTCTCGGTCATCTGGTTGAGCTTGTAATACGTGTCTAGCTTTTGTACCCAAGCTCTGGCGGTGTATTTGGACGATCTGTTGAAAAAAGGGATGGTGAGTTTCCCAACTTTTCGAATGAAATCGAGGGTATGCCCCTGCTATTGTTGTGGTCCTCCCCTTTGCGGCTCTCTGGGGCGGTTCCTGCGTCTGAGTCCACAGTACTCGACTAAGGTCATGTCCTGATGGAAGTCACGACCCAATGCTGCGTACTCCCTCCTATACTCTGCAATGTTGTCGGCATGAGTGGGTGGCCTCTGTGCTATCGGTGGTGGTGCTGCTACCGGGGGTGCCCTTTGGAAACTGGGAAACAAGGGTCTAGGAATACTACTCGCAGAGGTGTATGTGCGAGAGGGTGACTGGGGTCTACTGCCTGCTCCTGAGTTCCCCTGTGTTGCATGCAGGACTTGTGTATCTGGGGTGCCCACTCTAGCCAATCTATCAACCACCTGTGCCAAGGACTGAGACACGGTCCGTTAACTAGCTAACATATCGTTGATAACCTGCATGAAAGCTGCCTCTGGATCTATGGGGGCCTTGCCACTGCCCTCTGGTCACTCATATCTATCTCCTAGCATCCTCTCTGCCTCGCGCTCTGCCTTTCTCTCTGCTTCTCTGTGTGCCTCTTCCTCTTCCTCTGAGCTAGGAGGAAAAGGGGGGAAATCAGGCCTATGCCTTCTTTCCTGATGCCTATTGTAAGTGACATGTTCGTCACCTACATGTTCACGGCCCTCTGGGTCTTCTGCTGCACTCATTGTCTTTAGTCACAGGCTGGCAGGACTAAAGCTCTAATACCACTGTAATGTTCCTGACTTGGCTAGTCTAGGAAACGCTACTAATGTGTGTGTAGGATCAAAGGTTTACAGCATATAAATGATCATACAAATAATAAACGCGACAAAGGACTGCAATGTTGGTATTATGATATCTCTGTGGATTACAAAATGGTCGAATGCGGCTGAATAAACTGACAACACTCAACTAGATCAACAGACAAAGGATCTTAGCCGGAATACAAATAAGCAATTGCGGCTGAATAAAATAACAACACTCGGCTAGATCAAAAGACAAAAGGATCTTAGCCGGAATACAAATAAACAACTAAAAGATAATACCTGGAATATGGGAGCACTGCGAAATCAATGAAGAATGATGGAAGACCTAGATGATCTTCCCGGTGACTAGAGTGTCTTTCAACACCGAAATCAGCCAACTGGTGTCTTCCTCCTAGAATACACTGAACTATCTCTCCTGAGATGCGCCTCTTCTCCTCAATGACAAGTCATAATCTGCATAATCATGAATTAGGTCGTTGACCCTTCCTTTATAGCTTTCCAAAACCCTAAATCATGCTGAAACCCTAATTCATTGTTGACTTCCAAAACCCTAAATCATGCTGAAACCCTAATTCATTATTGACTTCCAAAACCCTAAATCACTGCTGAAACCCTAATTCACTATTGACTTCTATTTTTAGCTCATAATGACTTAAAAGCAATTTTAACCCTTTTTAGCTCAATGTCACTTTCTGAATATAACACCTGTGACTGGAGTGACCTCTAGTAACCCTGTTTACCCCTCTTTGGCCCTGGCTATAGTCTAATGGGGCGGTTTAGACCATTAAGCCTCCTCTCTGGAGCTCCTATTTGGAAAGGGACATTACAACTTGGTAGAAGCTTGTGCAATGGGTTCTTTCAAGACCTATGCTCTAATACCATGTTGATTTTTCATAAGCTAGGTTAAGCATGAAGTTCATTCCATTTTAGCATTTCACTTAACCATAAACAATAATGTTGCAGCAACAAAGATCACAAGAAGAAACACCATGCACAAGAACACAAGAAGTATCCTAGGAAACCCTTCTCAACAAGGAAATAAAACCCAGCCAAATCCTTTGCTATATTCTTCAAGAGAAAGACCTCCACCAAGATAAACTCTAGCACACAAGAGGGTTGCTTCAAACCCTAGAACTCTAGTGCCCAAGAGAGGTCTGCACCTTTTCCCAAGTAGATGTGTTTGTTGAAATTACCAAACTCACAAGGAAGATATGATTATGCAATGGGTAATCATCTGTTACTTGTATTAGACTTGTCCAAGCAACAAAGGCGTTTATTGGCTCAACATGGCCGACCTCTCTAAGTCACTATATAATTTATGATTATTATCATTATTATTATTATTATTATTATTATTATTATTATTAATTAATATTAATATTAAGATTACTTATCTTTTACATTTATTATTAAACATATTAAGGTGGGGCCGACTTGTACCCTTTACATAACAATTAGGGTTACAGGTAGGTATGACTCTTGAACAGTATATAGCAAAGGATCTAATACACCCACTAGTGCTCATTCACTAGGGGCACATCCATAGGGATGTCACAACTCTGATTCACTGCATTACACAGAAGAACCAGGTCTTCACACGTTCACATGTGCTCGTCCACAGGCACTTCCACTCTACAGATCTGCTTTCCCACTGCCATCGACAGGAGAATCATCTAGAGTCTTCTCGTCAACTCTGCTACTCAGAGGAGGCTATCACATCATCTTCATTTCTGTTCACATGACGATGTGCCCAGCACTTTTGGGATTTCACACGTTCACCTTGTGCTCAACCACAGGCACGTCCTAACTCAATAGATCGCTTTTCCACCGGATAATCATTTGGAGTTCTTCTCACTCTCTGAATGGAGGAGGTCATCTCTACATTCCTAGCTCTGTCTCAGGCAGGAACCACGTACCCTTCTTAGGGGCTTTGTCTCAAGTTTGTAAGTTGAGAGAAAGACACACATAGCTACTATGTTCCACATCTCACAGGTTTGTAAGATGGAGGATGTCTCCCATAGCAGCATTCATCAACAAATCCAACCAAGGAGGGCCTCAGCAAAAGGCCCATGTCACAGAGCACATAGAAGAGGAGTCATCCTTCTATGCATTCATGGCCACGACATAAGCAGATCAGTCCAGGTCATTTGCTTGGTTCATCGATTCAAGGGCATCACAACACTACACCAACAGGTAGGATTGGTTCACAGAGCATTCACATTCACCTTGTTCATCCAAGGATTCTTCGATGGTGGGGAGGAGTATACTATAGTTGGAATAGGAAATGTGCAGATTTCCTTTGGAGGAAAAACGCTAATGCTCTTCAATGTCTACTATGTGTCAGATATGGAGCTTAATCTACTTTCAGTCCATTAGATTCTAAGGCACGGCCCCCATCTAGATGTCAACTTTAGCTATCACAAATGCTACATAGTTGACAGGGAGACCAACAAGACTATTGCTCTTGGTGTGCAGGACCACGGGTTGTTAAAACTGGTGGATACTGGACAGGTCAAAGAGCATGCACTAAAAGCTAAGAGTGCATCTAACATTAGTACCCTATGGCATCAGAGGTATCGACACCTCGACTTGACCTACCTTTCTCAGTTGGCACAGGAGAAACTAGTAGATGGGCTTCCGGACATTCTACAGAAGATCCAGGGAGTTTGCGGAGCTTTCCAGGCAGGCAAGCAACATAGAACGCCATTTGATGAAGGACAAGCTTGGAGAGCACAGACAGTCCTTCAGCTGGTTCATGCAGATATGTGGACCAATGAACACTGCATCAATCACCGGGGTTAGGTATTTCCTTTTGTTTGTTGATGATTTCAATAGGAAAATGTGGGCGTATTTCCTGAAATTAAAATCTGAAGTGTTCAATGAATTTCAAAATTTCAAAGAATTAGTAGAGAAAGAGTCAGGTTGTCATATTGCCTCTCTTAGATCTGATAATAGTGGGGAATTCTTCTCAAAAGAATTCAATAACTTTTGTGCTAAACATGGGATCCAAAGACAGTATACTACACCCTACACTCCACAGCAAAATGGAGTGGTTGAGAGGCGAAACCATACTATCACAGATATGGCCAAGTGTATGTTGCAGAACGGGTCTGTTCCAAACATGTGAAATCCATATATTTTATTTGTGTTGTTTCATAATCACTTTAACAATTCTGTCAATTGTGTTTAATAACTAGTAACCACTTTAGACATCTATCTGCTTATTTCGCTATGAAAGTCCCAAACCAACAGATTGACTAGAATATATTATCAGATTTTGAGCGTTTGAATTAACTAATTATGAATATTGACTCTTTTGTCATTTGTTTGCGTGGATGGGGAGGATCCTGCCTATGGTTCTCTCTTTCGCTAAGCAGCCAGGCTATGATGGGCATTTCTATGCTGTCAAAATCACCAAGAACTTGCACCTGGCTTCATCTGCACCCAGTTAGGGGGTTTTGAACCCAGGTCTCCATGTTAATACAAGACCAATCACCTCACTACTTGAATTCAGTCTTTACATCATCTTTTGGAGGCTTATGTGAAATTTTACATTCTTCCAGTTCTCTTTTTTGACCTATTTTTACAGCTACTTTATTTTTTCTTATTAATAAATACACGAAGACACATCTAAGGAAACTGAATCTCTGAGACTATACAAAACAAATTTCTAAAATTAAAGAATAGACCTGCATTAAAGAGTATCCTGAAGCATATTTACCAATCTGACCTCAAACAGATTGTAGGATCTGATATACTCTTATAGAAAATTGGACTTCTATGAAATATATTTAGGTTAGATGAACCCAATTATAGTAAAAAGGCTACACATCGTGATGACCAATCGCAATAGGCTTGTTAAGGTATAAATGCAAATACCTGAACAAGGAAAGCCATGTCAACCACCAATGTCGTCACAACTCCCAAAACTAAACCCAGCACTCCATTAGCAACAGTTGAAGAACCTATATCAACATCTACCTGTATTTATGGGTTCAGTCAAATTGTATTCCAAGTAAAACACATGACCTGAAATTCCCTAGTTCTGGAAACTCCAAAGAAGAATAAGAAAGGAAGCATCTCTCAATCTCATTAGAAAATTCCATTAACAATTTAATTGAAATGAAAATTTTTGCTACCTCTAGGTACTTTTGCCCACGGTAATAATTACAATCAACTGCCTTGCCCAAAATACAAGGTGTGCTCCCAACACTCTGCCTAACAATCCAAGAACCCTGCATGCAACATTGGATACAGCTGAAAATATACTCTTGTAATAGCCTAAAAGCTCAGTGTCGCAAGCAAAAATAAAAGTCGGACTGCTATATCATATGGAAGCAAATAGACCTTTGGAACAGATGGAATAAGCTTCAGCCTGCTATTCCGAAATTCATCATCGCCATCTACAAAACGCTGCAATAGTGATCCCTGCAGCAACTGTTTCGCTATGAAATATATGACCATGCTATAGTGTGTCGAGCCAGGTACCTATGACAACCACCACACCAGCAAAGATTTGTAATACTTTTCCCAAACTTCCTAACAAGCACTTCCATCTAATACTACTAAAAAAAATAAATGATCAATTCTGACATACTTGAAGGTTTATAACCAGCGAAAATAGTCCCTTTTCTGCAGCAACCTGAAACAATAAAATCCTTGGTAAACAGTCATAAATGAAGGAGCAAACATCAATCCTTCTCAGAACAAGTACCTTTGAAGATGATGCACTTTAACGTCTTTTTCCTACCATGGAATAGATAAAACTATTTATTTTCAGTTGGAATTAAATATCAATTATCAAACGTGAAGTACTTTCATTCATCAGACAACCTACTCCATCAAACTGCTTAACAAAATTATCATTCATGTAAACTCATAGAAGTAATGACACTTCTTTATTTATATGCTAGGAATGTTAACAGAATTGCTCTCTTAAGCCTTCCTTTTAAGATGCATATCACCAGATCTAGAGTAAGTCACTAAGGATTAGGACATCCATTTTTCAAAAAGAAAAAATATAACAAACACACCCTTATCACATGTACTAAAACTTTGATCAAAAGGTGATATCTGCCTACTACTACAGGCTAAATCACTTCAATCCGTATAGCATATTTGAAGGTTCTTAACTAAAGCAGAAAGTCAGCAATACAAGAAAATATGCTTCCAGATCATTGCTGAATCAGCAAAGAAAGTGAAGCTTAAATAGCTAAAGATCCTGGGCATCTTAATTACACACTATGCAATCCAATGAAATATTTCAAAAACATACATCATTAGAATAAAAATAAAGTTAACACTAAGAATCCAATCTACTTAAGCTTTTTGAATAACATAATGCCATCCAAATACATTTCCATTTAACAATCGAGAAACTGGTAATTAAGCTATGAAACAACCAAGAAAAACACAATTGTTATTTCTTTCAACATTGTTTGTGATATTGTAGGTAGGTTACAAGCATAAAACGAGATTAACCTGTGCTGCACAACCCTTCCGTCTAGCAAGGTGGTCCATCCGTTTCACACTTTTAAACCAGTCAACTGCAACAAGCTGCATTAAAGGCTGCCCAGCTGGGACCTGGTTGTACAAGTTTGTCATGTTTATATTAAAGAAGACCAAACAAAGAGTTTGAAATCCATAATAATCTTAAAGAACAGGAAAAAGTCAACCTTAGATCCATCAAAGATGAAACGCTTGCTACGAACTCGAAAGCTCTTTGCATCTGGAATTGTCCAGCAGTCGCGTCCTGTATCCCTATCATCTCGCCGCAACGAGCCAGAGAAACATGATAAATCAAGAGCATCAGTTAATTCCTCTTCCGTGGCTTTGGTTCCTACAAACAAATGGTGCACTGCATTAGCATAGTGTGATTACTGAACTTAGTCAGATTCCAAAACTTTGATCCATCTGCAAGAAAATTAATAGCATAAATCTGCAAGAACTTAATTCTAAACCTGTGTTGTTGATTTCCTTTGGGGACTTTTGTGAATCCATCTGCCAAGGCCCAAATCCAATGGCATATAAAAGTTAAAAGACATTTTTATTGAAACTACTTAAATATGCAAACTCCATGAAACAGAATACCCCATACGTCTTGATCAGGCACTTGGAAATCCTCATCTTCATCAGACTCTTCATCTGGAATTTCACTACCTCTGGGCATTTGATCGACAGACGGACTAGGTTTAATGGAGGCTTGTTGCCGTTTCTGACCTTTCTTCGATACAAGATCAGAGCGCATGTTTGCCATTATTTGGATATGTGGCAACGCATCACAATCATCTCTCTGAGAGAACCATTCACGCAAACCTGTTTTTCACAGAATGATTAAAAATAAATATTGAGAATCTAAAGCAAAGGAAGTATTCCACCTTATTTTACAAGAACTAGTTGTATCAAAAACCAGCAGAATGGTATAATCTTATGCTCAGTAGATGGGAGCACACAGCGGAAGTGAGGAATTGGAGGAGGTCACACTCCCAAACTCACTGTCAATCTATTATATATTAAAATATAAAATTATTACAAAATTGGAGACTTAAGACCACAAAATAGATCTCCAGCTTTTTACATTAAACTACTCTGCAACAAACTGAGTTCTCAAAAATATCTTTTCTCATGTGAGGAGAACAACAAATAACTTCAGTAATAAGAACTGCAAAAAAATAGACAAAATGCATTTTAATTCCCCATCAACAGGATGAAGAAATTAAAACCTTTAAAATTAAAGATCTTCATCTGTTTGCAATAAATATTGAAATGTAGCAACTATCCCTAAAGGTCAGGAAAGAAGGGTTTTAAAACAGCAGAAAATCAAAAGAGCATTTAACCTCCCAAATATAAGAGATGTCTAATAATAAGAAAGATCACTCATTACACAAAATTTTGACCACTGTAGAGAAAACAAAAGGCAAAACAGACTAAACATAATTTATGATAATTGTATAAAAATGGAAGGCAAAATGGACTAAACATGTCAGTTGGCTCTCTCGGGTGGTTGGGAGGTGTTACCTCTCCAGGAGGTTACCCTAGAGATTTTCACATGGCTACACCATTGTAAGCCCAAGGATGCAAGTTAAAGCCATGTAAACCATAGTGGATGATTTTGTAGTGGACTCCCAAAGTTAGTCCGATAATGATCAGTCCCTTTATGTCCATGTTTCACTATCTCTCCTCTTGGATAGGATTGGAGGTCGTGGTATGGATCTACTAGTGGTATGGATCTACTAGGACACATGATTGTGTGGAGCCACAGGTCTTATGTAGGGGTGATTGAAGTTTGTGAAGCCTATTCCAGTCCATGTCATGCACACCTATGTCTTCAAGTTTGTAGGCATCCCTTGGCCATGGTGCACTATCATTTTGTTCTCAACATGGCAGTCTCACAAAGTTTTCATCAATGCACGTCTTTCGAGGCAGTGCACGTCTTTCGAGGCAATGGTCCCCAAGGCAAAAATAAAACATGGGTTCAAAATGAGCAAGAAGAATTCACATGCAAAACTTGTATGGAAAAATTGTGATTGATGAAATATTAAGGGAGTTTTCACCTTTGCACGTCTTTTCATGCAGTGCACCCCAAAGACAGAAAATACAACATGGGTCAAAAATTAGCAAAAAAAATCACGAGCAAGAACCATGTCACAGAATCTTGATTAATGGAATATTGAGGGAGATAATTTTCCCCAAAGGAAAATTGTCCCACTTCGTTTACAAAATCGTGGTGCACATTTTACAAAGTCAAATGGTCATGAAGTGGAACGTTGTGGGTCTTCTCCACATGCAAAATAATTAATTTTATTAAAAGATGCTCGATTTCCAAGCAAAGTGGTTAATTTAACCACTAAATGACCAAATCATCCTCTTTGGGACAAATTGCAACTACTCATTAATTGATTTGACAAGTCGAACTAGCCGTTGGAAGGAAGAATAGTCAGTGTCGAAAAAATATGACCATTATTGCTCATTTTTCAAAGGAAATTGTCCCTAAGTTTATTTCCTCCACCAAAACAATTGTTCAAGCATTCTAAAAATGGAATTTATCCCATTTTGACCATTGATGAATGTAATAAAAAATATATATCAAATGGTTTAGCCTCCAACCAATTGTGGATGAGCAAACCAAGAAAAACTATTTTTTACGAGGGAGTTAAAAACTAGCCGTTACAAATTTTGCTATATAAGGCTAGTTGCTCATCTCATTTTTGTTGTTGAAACTTTGTGACATCATAATGCCATTTTACAAAACTCAATTCTCTTGTGTCACTGTGGATTATATGTTGTAATGTTTGTTTTTTTTGGTCTTGGATATTTGTAATTGTGCTTTGACATGGGTTTTTTAGGAGACTTGCAGAAGATACTCAATTAATCCATTGAGGGGCTACATAGTCACGTGGAAGAGAGAAAATAGGTCTTCGTCTCTTTACTCTCTTTGTGGGATCCAAGGGTAATACACCCAAGTTGTTGGACATGTTGACCACCTATTTCAACTAGGTGTCAACTCCATGTTCCATGAAGATATGTACCTATTGGTACAACCATTTTGAAGATTTTTTCTCAACCGGACAAATTTTTCCCTCGAAACGTTTTTCAATGTAACCAGAATTTCCGCTCCCCTACGTGAGATAATATTGTAATATGCTAGCACGAGTCAATTTTTGTCTAGTAACCTAGAACTTTATCATTAGGGAAGTCCTTTCATCGAGTGTTTTTTTCCTCAGGTAATTAACCTTGCTTAACTGCGATTTTAATTGTCCTTGAGTTTTTCACTCACAAATAATTATCCAAAGTGGTGAAAGGCGTTCTAATGATCGAGCCCAAGGGGTCGCTAAGGTCTAGGAGTGTTGTAAATGACCATGCTAGACATTTCCTAGAGTCTTGCGGAATTCCGTTAAGTTCTGATAGGATTTTTTAAATAATTAAAATTCTCGCAAAGTGGGGATTCTTAATTATTTTTTATGCAAAATGTAAAAAAGTGGTCCTTGGGGATTTTGTATAGGGGTATGAGTACTCAAATAAAATGGTACATGAATCCCTACACCCTTGGACCAAGTCTCAGCTCATTTGGACAAGTTTTGCTAGGCCATTGTCCACGAGGAGTCCAAATCGGTCAAAAATCAACATGTAATTGGCTTAATTAAAATAACCAAATTTTGTAAAAGTCACTAAAGACATGAGGGACAGTGGGAAAAGTATCAAGTGCATTTCCTAAGTTGGGAAAATGATTTCCAACTTAGAAAGACTCCCTTTGCTTAGCCAACAACCCACATTGACCATCTCCCTAGAAGAGGGGCACCCCCCTTGCTCAATAACTCATGGGAAATAAAAAATACTTCATGAGGGCCCCCAAAACTTTCGTAGTACCCCTCATTTGCCCCAACCACACTTTTGATTAATGGGGAAGGCGGTTTCCCCCTTCCCCACTCACCCCTCAACCTTCACATCACTCTCTTGACCTAGAAGTGTGCCCCTCTTGATGAGACCCTCCTCCCATGCATGGATGCCACTTGGAGCACATCCAAGTGGGGTCTCTCCCCATCCTCACTTATAAAAGAGACCCTCTTCCCCTCATTTCTTCATCATCTCTTGGAGCAAGTCTATTATGCCAAAATTTCTCTCATTCTTTCCCTCTCTCTCTCATGTTTTTATGTGTAAATCTTGCTACAAGTATTTGTAGCAACATTTTGTGGATAATAAGGGAAGCTTTGGAGAATCTATGGTGTGCAATGGGAGTCTTCTTGGTGCCTTGCATGATGTTCTTGTGAGGTGATATAACTACATTTCATTTTCTTGCATTTTGCTTTCACTAGTTTCACTTGGAAACTTAAGCAAAGTATTTTGCTTGTGTGCTATTAGTAGTAGTATTGCTATTGATTTTGTGGTAGTTTCCTTTGAAGTTTGGAAAGTATTTTACAATCTTTTTGGATGCTCTCACCTCTTTGTTTCCTTATGTAGCAAAAGCAAGCTTGCGGTAGATCACTAGAGGGTTGAAGGAGTGGTTTTAGAGTTGGAAACTCACTCTTTTCAATCATCCAAAGTTTCCAATATTTATCTAACATTCTTGGTCTCCTTTCTCTCATCTCTAAGCATTGTTATGACATAGAATAGACACTAAAGGTTTCAATATCATATTCAAATTTTCTATTTAAATTTATGATTCATTGGGCTTATACTAAGTTAACAAGTTCATGGTGTTTTGTAGCATTTTCCATAAAAATATACCTTGCTGATTTTTATGTAGATTTTTAGCAACAAGGAGGAAGTGCTACTAGTTTTAAGCCCCAAAGGCTTCCAAAGGGAATTCTAAGTTGGGATATTAAATCCCCCTTCTTCTTCTTCCTCTAAGTCATTGTAAGCCACCCTTGAGAGTCTCTTGGGTGTGCCTTCTCTTAATTTATATCAAAAATCTGATATTGTAATAGTTAGAAAATATCCCCCACACCTTGCAAAGAGAGTGGCCTAAGCCATCCTTGCAAAATCGTGAAGGCTAGTATTTGATTTGTTTTCTTGGATTTCCTTTTACACCCACCTTGGCCAAAACGGTAGGCTAAGTCCTCCACTTGTGCCATTGTTGTGGAGTTGTTCATTTATTTCCAAGTCTTTTAATTCTTTCAATTACACCCACCTTGGCCAAACAATAGGCTTAGTCCTCCACTTGTGCCATTGTTGCGGGGTTGCAATTTAATTTTCTAAGCAAACTACAAAGCATTTCAATTATTTATTTTGCCCCACCTTGCAAGAGATTGGCATAAGCCATTCCTTGCAATAACGGAAGGCTTGTATATTCTTAAAATCATTGCAAAAGTAATCATTTTTGTGCTCCATCATTGCCTCGTATTCTCTCCCCTTGCCACTTTGAGGATCCTGGGTGACAAGAAAGGGCAAAGGTTGTGAATTCAGTAATTAGGCATCCAATTGATATTGTTTTTGCCACCAAAAAGGAGGCTTGAGGAAGATACTTGAGGTGCTAGGTCAGGGATGATCTCACGGCACTAGGTGTCCCCCTTGTTGAGTACACAAGTTCTTTGGATTTGACCTGTGGAGCTAGGGTAAGGCCTTGTTTGCCTTGCTTATTGAGCACCCAGCACTTCCTTTTGGCTAAAAGGATAATGATTTGGGGTAGTCACATAATCTAGGCCTGTATCATTCACATCTAATCCCCCTAATCAAAGAGAGACTTAAAACTTATTAAAATTAACCTACACACTACATTCACAACATTTGCAATCTCACTTTCAAAGCAATTTGTCTTTCAAGTTTTGCAATCACATTTTAAAGCAATTTACTTTTCAACTACTTTGACATTTCAAGCAAGTTACTTTCAAGCAACTTTACTTTTCAAGCAACATCTATCATTGTGTATATACTATATCTCATGTTCATTGGTATAGGATCTAACTTCTCCTTTGTATAATTGCAAAATCATTTAGGTGGTTATTCCTTTTCATTATATACTTTATTCATAACATGTTTCAATTATTTCATTTGTAAATTGATGTAAGTTGAATGTTTCATTATCTAACCATTCATTAGTTCCTTTTGTATATTTTGTGCAATTATCTAATTTGTCATTTTCCTTGAAAGTTATCTCGCCATATTTCATTTGTATATTTCATCTTGTAACTATCTCAAGTGTAAAGTAATTTCTTTCTTTATTATTGATAATCACATAGCATTGTTCATTTCTTGTATAATTGTACTTAGATCTTTTGTTGTATAATCTAATTGACCCCTTGCCCAACCTCTAGGCACTAGTCTTAGTTGACCTTAGGAAAAGGGTTGATTTTCATTAAAGGTGTGCATTGCATTTGCTACCTCTCATATAGGCTTGCTCCCCCTTACCTTTAACAAACTAAAATTAACTCCTAGAATTCATTTAATAATTCACATAATAACTAGGGTCTACCCCCCTTGGCTTCCTTAGGAGTAAGCCTAGATGGAAGAAGTTCAAGTCGAGGTGACAGTGGGTTTGAACTTAGGCATTGTGCCTCCAAGG
>WSFP011438690.1:0-20825 GCA_009831015.1 Picea engelmannii
GTTATAAACCAAGAAGTCTCAAACACAGAGGCATAACCAGGAAACCAGAGTATCGCTGAAACTTTACAGTCGGGAGCTTAGCTCTACCATCGATAGATACAAAAATGGAAAAAATGCCTACATATACTCAAAACAAAAACAGCGTAACCAAGAAAGTGAATTGAAGGCTTTGCGTCTGCATGGCTTCTGACAGTCAACATCTAAAAGATCGTGCAACTAATGTCAGACGCAATCTTAATTGTTTGACAGTTCCAACGGCGAATCGACGTGCCTTAAATTCATGGCCTTGCTTTCCCATTAATGTGGAGGTGATATCTAACCACCACCAACTGCTTCCATAACTGCTTCTTGGGATCGAGAACAGCCCGGACAACTCAGCATTTCAGGAGGTGGAGGGAATCTCACGCGACCACCTGGAATAACCGACTAGCTCAAGGATGTGCGGGGCGAATAACGCGGAAGGGAGAGATTACAGGGGGAACACATGGCGAGATGCAATAGGGGCAGGAGATGGAAGGATCGATGTGACTGACACATTTAAGGGGAGGCTGATGTGGAAGGGAGGAAAACACGTGGCAGGCGATGTATGGATGATGAGAACAAGGAAAACCATGCGGACCATAAAAAGGAGGTAGAAGGATGACACATGTCAACAGGAGAAAGGTGGTCGGAAAATGATATGACGGGAGAGGGGCTGACGAGCGCTTAAGCACAAAGTAGCTGAGGATGACGCGGGTCGTGCAATTGTCGTTGATCTGGGTGCTTTGATCATAGTCGTTGGAAGCTGCACCCACGATTCCGGACCCCCGCCCTCGGCTTAAAGGTAGAAAGACGGGGGGGGTCCGGAATGGTCTTCATCGCCGTTGATCCGGGCGCGCTCATCTGGATCGTCAGAGAGATGCGCCCCCGATTCCAGACCCCCCCCCTTTGCTTAAAGGTCGAAAGGCAAGGGGGGTCTGGAATTTTCTATGCGTCGTCGATATGGGCACGCAAATCTTGACCGCTTGGTCTTGCTTGCTACTTATCACGGGTGCATTGTCGCTCGAAACTTTGGACAAGTGGGTTTTTACCCCTTCTTTTGCGTTCTACCCTCTTATACAAGAAATATCGCTAACACTAGGTTGCACTATGTTTAGTGCCAAAGGAATGGACCAGTTAGGTGAATGGTCTAGGTTCAACAATTAGGGACATGCATTCCCTAGGGCAGACTCATTCTCTCCAGGTTTCACTATGGCTAGTGCTAGAGGAATGGCCTAGTTAGGTGAATGGTCCAGGATTAGAAATCAGGGACAATTGTTCTTCTATGCTTGAGAAGAATAGTCCAGATAGCCCATGGCTGATGTTTTTCTTTCTAGGGCAGATGATCTTCCATATATCATAGATGTGAGTGGAAGAATGACCCAGATGACCCATATATCATGTATGTTACTGTGGTGGCTGTGTTCCACTGTTTGTGACTATGTGTCACTGATTAAGTATCCGTGTGCTACTTGGTGTGGTTGTGTACCACTAGGTAGTAGTTATGTACTACTATGGATAGACACAGTTGTGTTCTATTGAATGACATTGTTCTGATTTCCATGAAGACTATCAATAGTGTTGAAAATGATTATCAACTAAATGGATAGTCAATGTCCTAGTGGATAGACATTCTCCAGACAGAAAATGGTTCAGGACATTTATTATTCTAGGATGTATGTCTGGATTAGAATAATAGTAATTTGTATCCCATGGCATGGCTTTCAACATCTGTTGGAATAATTATTCTTCTAGGACATATGCTCATATTAGAAGAATGGTTCTTGTATCACTCTGTGAAGTGAGTGATTTATTAAGTATCATGAATGATTACTCAGATGGAGTATGGCTTCGAGAGATGATTCATTTGATTCTATCAAATGATACTGATAATAATGATGGTGCTCGTGATATAATCATGAGATAGCTTGTATGGTTATGATGATGCTATCGATTGAATGGTATGTTTGTTCTCAAGACCATTTGTTTCAATACCTCCCTATATAGGAGGGAGTGTTGATATTATGGTCGCTGCGGGAGGTGTTAAACTCCACGTGTAACCCTAACAAGAATGGAATATTCTGGGAAGCAAGAAGAAACCCTAAAGAATTGGACATAAACCTAGAAGACAAGACAACTAAAGGAAATACTTAATATTGAGTTTTTAGTCTCTAGAATGAGAAGTCAGCCCATAAAGCTAAGGATGAGTAGTATAAATACAGGACACCAGAGCTCATTTGACATACACAAATCAAAACTACAGAAATGTAAGAGTGCACAATGAAAAAACTGAGTAAGTGCACAAGTCTAGAGAGTAGTTGCAGCTGTAGCCACTACAACCTATATTCTCGGTTTAGGCTTGGACTTTCTACTAGTTATGGCTTGGAATTTCTTCCTTGTGTTCTAGCTCTGGAGAGAGGTATGCTACATTGATTGGCTATTAGGCCTAGTGTTTTCTTCCAAAATTATTCTCTGTCAAGGTTAAGGTGCTCGGGGGTGGCTTCGACCTATGGTTGGGTGACAATATTTCTATAATTGTCTATGGTTAAAAAAACACACCTATTATTTATAACAATTTATTCTTCTTGACATATATTTCAATCACCCCCAAAAAATATGAGTATTCATGTGTATAATATTTTTGTGGCTACATCTCATGAAATGATCACAGGATTATGTCCAACCAATAATTCAATCAATTTTAGTTGTTAACATTTTAATATGCAATGTTGTGATTGTCACACATTCACATAATGCAATCAAACATATGTAAATATTAATTCATGAAGAACCACAATTTTCATTTTCCCAAATTCACTCAACGCAACTTTGCATTAATTCAAGAATACCATATCATTGTGTCATACTATCTACCATGAGTCCAAGTTGGAGAGCTTAGATAATGATTCAACACATCATCCAACCATCTCATGAATACTTATTCAACCATATAGTCATCTTCTTCCTTAGATAAACAAAACACAAGGGAAGGACTTCCCTTTATCTATTCAATAGTCCCTAAAAAACCCTTCACCTTCAATGCTCTTCAGTGGAGGAAAGAAATTTATTGTTCTCCAAGATACTGATACAAGTGGGGAGATCATGTGAGTTCCTAGGATTATGCCATGAAGATAAAATTCACCCATCACTTAACTCTTAGTAACTCATTGAATCTAGAAGGTTACACATATCATTTCTTGTTTCACTATAGATGACATGCGATGATGATCGCATGTTGTCTCCTATGAGTCCCACGATGACCCTCAAAAAGTTCTCAAATATCAAGATATAAATGTGATTTGGAATTCATCCTATGTTGGATTTCCTTCTGGCTTGTAGGGTGGAAATTAAAGCTATAACAAATGCCCCCTAATGTGTGAGGTCAATAAATCAATGAATGACCAAAAAAATTACAATAAAATAGTTTTGATGTGAGACAATATGAGGAGAGAGAAAAGGAGTCTAGAGAGAAAAGAGGACCTGCAATCAAACAACAAGAATGAAGCATATATATACCATCTCCTAAGTAGGCATAATCAAAATTTGAAGAGCACGACCTCCAAACAATACACTGCAGATCCATAACATGAAATGCAAGACCATGGCCATGAAAGAATACATAATGGATCCATGTCATCAATGAGATCATAGACATGAGATAGTACAATGTGTATTTATGTCATGTATATAATCATATCCAACAAAAAATATAATGTGGATCAATGACACAATATATATACATAGGGAACATAATGAGCACTAAGGGAACTTCCCCCAATGTATTCAAAGTACTCATAGATAAGTGATATACTCCATCACAACTTTGGAGGGAATCCTGTAAAGGAATAATGTGTCCCCAAACCCAAGGTATTTGTCCCAAACCCCAATGGTATGAATATACATTGAGTGAATATATGAGATGAAGTTGATCATGGTAGAAACCATCCAATTACTGGTTATTGATGTATATTGTTAACATATGCGAGGGGGCCCATCGATGAGGAAGATGGAACTCAAGGTACCTAGTCCAATATAGTGAGTATGAATAGAGGATATGATGTCCAACACTCGTAGAATCAATAAATAGGGAGTAAATGATGTAAAACCATTGTCGATCAAGATGAGTCTTGCCACCGAGGACTACAAACTCCAAGGTACTTGTTGGTTTCTAGATCCCTTCCCTAGATAACGTGATGAATTCAATAGGAAGCGATTCATTTGTTAGCACATAAAATTGTAGGCGGTCAAAAACACTTTGGTTTTGTTTTATTTGAAGTCATAAGGTTTTAAAGGTATTAGGTTTGGTGTCTTTTGTTTGGCATAACTCAAAATTTTGATTTGAATAAGAAAAGTTATGTTTATCCTTCGTTTAGAGTCTTTTCTGTCATAATATTAGTCATCGTGACAAGGTTAATGGTCCTTATGAGTCACACTTTTGATCTTAAAATTATCACCATGACATGTCATGCCTCCAAGTTGTAAACAAGTTGTCCTTTGTCACCATCCAACCATTTAGATTTCAAGTCAAAACTTAGATGTATTTGTTTCCAACTCATTAGGAGAGTTCACAACATACTTATGAGTACCTCATGCATTCATTTGTCATCATTGCAGTTAGGAAACATGTAAAAGGGGATTTTATTTTTTTCAAAGCCTTCATTTAATTATGTTTTCAAGGATTGTGTCATATAATTTCTAACAGTCTCCTTCAAGTCTACTATTGGTTTTGAATTTGGCACAACAAACTTGGCTCTACGAATCGACGCTGCAGTCTGGCGCTGTTGAATAGCTAAAGATGGTTGTCATGTTTGGATAACTTGATAATATATCAACTCAAGTTTACAAGAATTAGCATTAAAACCAGGTTTATCAATTACTTCTTGATGGTCTCCATGTTGTTTAAAGGTTGAAATAAGGTTTTATGATGCTTTAGTTATTGGCACTGCAAACTGTCCAAACTCATTTACTTCCATCTTTCAAATCCATTTCCATGGTGCCCTAAATTCTTCTCGCCAGACCAGACTGCTATCTTGACCTCATTTTATTTTCTCCTCTTCAAATAAGCCACATGTCCCACTAAATACCTCGGCGTTGTGAACTGGTTGTTTGACTTTGCATCATTAGTGCGCTCTGTGAATCAGGCGATGTGAACCCTCTATTATAGAATTGTTGAAACCCTTGTCTTTTACATCAATTTGAAGTTTAATATTAACCCATTGAAGGAGACCACTATCAAACCTGAGGATTATGGTTGATAATTTGTAGAACCAATATTAAATTGCATACATCATTAGTGCTACAAATTGATAGTTATGTTGTCGAAACCTTGTTTAGCAAAGAAGTCTCACTTGTCTTCCTTTCATTACAAATCTTAGTGATTGTTCCAATATCCCTCCTATTTTAAGTGTTCTCTATCTCATACCATTGATGTCCATAGAGTGATGTGTATAAATATTTGGACAAGGTGAGCTCTATGAAAATAGTTCTGTCATTAAAACTCTAAATTCTTGTGTACTCTGTTTTCACAAACCTAGCTGTCATAAAACATTATAGAAAGTATTCTTCCAACATTAGTTATGGATAGTCAACAATAAAATAAGACTCATAAGGGAGGGGAGACTGTGAGGATAGAACCTTATGATATGAAACTCCTTAACTATGAACCTTTGTTTAGGAAATATTTTCATAGGGTAGGTTGTATAATTTTTTGTCAAAAGATGCAGAGAGGGCATCCAGAGGTGGCCAAAGATTTTTCACTCAAGTTTAATGGGAATAAAACCAAAGTGAGGATGTTAGAGTTTGATGTTTCATATAAATATATCTCTGTTGCAAAAGAGACACCCAATTTCAGGGAGAAATGGTTAAAATCTATGTCATGAAATTATTCCTTCTCAATTGAATTCCTTAAGCCAGAGTATCAGGAGGACAACTTGTCCATGGGAGTACCTAGAAGTCACATGCTTGAATTCTTTGACAATATTCTCAGGGTTATATTGAGATATTTCACATGTGAGGGGAGGTTTAACATGGTGTACCAATACCACATCAGGTTACTGTTACACTTCATAGGAAAAGAAACCATGAACCTTTCATTTTATATTTTTAGAAGTATTGGTAAGATGTCAGACATAGTCCAAGTGAAGTCAAAGCAAGTAGATACCAATGTCTTTCACTCTGGCCTTATTAAGATGTTAATAATGGAAGAGTTAAGGAAAACTAAAACTGATTAGGAAACCTTCCTAACTTCATCACAATTTCAATTAGATGTTTTTTCCACTCCATAGTCCAAGAGACAAAGTCCTACTCCTATTGAGAGGACTATGCATTCAGAGGCTAGAAAGAAGAAAATGGTGACTATGAGTGATGCAACTATCATAGCTACTAATGAAGCAGAAGCATGAGGTCCTTCACAACCTCCAGATAGATAAACTTCACTAATGACAAATCCTATCTATATGGAGGTTCCCTCAAGCAAACCAAGAGGCTTGAAAGGAAAAAATGTTGTTTTTTCCCAACCCATTGTTGTAGACAAAGTTAAACCTAGAAGGATGTTTACTAGAGAATCAACCAAGAAACATGTACTTATGAAGGATGATACAACAGAGACTTCAACCAAACAAAAAGAAAAATATCAGTCGTCTAAACAACTTGTAGAAATTATCGACATCACCACTCCTCAACATGAAAGCAACCCCACCTTCAAAAGGCTCAAGAGGCAGCTCAAGGAAGAAAGAGTCGAAACTGACAAAATGAAGAAGGAAGACTTGGGTTATAGGATGAAGATTAAGGAGATAATGAACATGTATCATGATACTATTGATAAGGAAATATTCTTGGCTAAAATATTTTTATTCCTTCATAGGAATCTCAAAAATATCTACAGGAAGAACATAACCCATGAATATGAAATCAAGAAATTGAAGGAAGAGATACAACCTTTCAAATAAGAATTGGCAAAGAGAAATCTAGACATGTTGGTCAAGGTGGTGACTAGAAGACACTCAATAAAAAAAAGATAAAGATATTGGTCTTCCAAAAGAAACATCAATTTTGGTCAAAGTTTCTGTTATATGCATTTACAACATTTTGGTGATGGCTATAAGTTTTGCAGCATATTTGGCCACCTGATATAAGTTTTAAGGTGTTGTAACTTTGGAAAAAGTGAAATAGGCCTCTATAGGAAAGTTCGCAATGCCTGGAACAATTGGCGCTATGAACTGGCTGTTTCAGGATAGTTTTCAGCGGTGTGCTACAAACTCAATTTTCTGGAGATTTTGGAGGGAAAGGGATATGTTAGCTATCAAAATGGATTCGTACCAACACCATGAGGGTTATTTGCGCTTTGGGAGGCCACCTACCTCAAGAAAATGCATTGTTATGGAAACATCATCAACTATTAAAGAATGTTTCATACGTTGCCAACATCTTCCTTTAAAGTAGAAATTTGTTTCTTTTCTACTGTAGACCTGTTTTCCATGCTTCCCTTAGGCATGTGGATCCTATGAGGAATTTGAGGGGTGAATTGTAAAGTTGGAATTGATAGTTTTGAGTTATTTAAAGGGAATGGTAAGACTTAGGAGAGGTTCGAATATTGTGACAGAAAAACTCATATTTTGATTTTGTCTTTGTAACATAGCTTTTCTCCTAATGTATGGACTAGATCCAAGATACTTATAATGGTGGAAATCAATCTTGCTTCTTTTTCTCATCTTTTTCTATCTTCCTTTGATATCAGCCTATGTTGGATGATTCATCTGGTTGATTATTTCTTTATTTCAATATTGAAATAAAGGGTCTATTGTGATATTGTATGTAAGCGTATCAAAGTATTTTATCTTTGATTGTAAGAGGTTCTTATTTAAGATAGTTTTATTCATATGTATTTCAGTATTACCTAATGTAAATTATATGCATATTGTCATTTCTTTGTTAAATCTTCCATCTATCACTTTATCTCTTAAAACCTGATTTCAAGCTATTCAAGGCCTTGTTTGTTGGTCTATATTGCATGGAGTTATTGGTGATTGAAATATTTAATTGAGTTGTCCATCCATTTTCCACCTTTTATAAACATTTATCCTTTAAATTATGATGGGTATTAGGCTTACACCTACAACAGTCTAGGTGTGACTTCTAGTGCTAACATTTTTGGTGCCGTTGCTAGGGACCAGATTGAAGATTTTTCCCTAGGTTGTATGGTTTAAACTTACACCTGAGAATAATCTTCTAGAGAACCAAAGTTCCTAGAGCATACCTTTATTCATAAATTAGCCATAAGAACCGAAAAGGGGGTAAACTACCACCGAACAGATGTGCCTTCAAATTTGAGTTTGGAGAGCATGGAGGGAAACAAGATCGCTGCATAATATTTTCAATTTTAGAGAGTATGAAAAGGGCTTAAAGAATACTTTAGGGGGATACTTTTATCAAGTAATCCATATGAGATCGAAAAGAATAAATCAAGTCTCGCTGGATGTTGCTTATGAAATTTAAAACGAGATTGAAAGCCAAAAAAACATGATCATTAGGGAGTCCCATGGGTAAGGCTAATAATGGTGATTAATAAGAAGATTGAGGCTTCCATATGTAATCATGGCGGGAATAACAAGGACTCCCAAGCCTATATTCAAAATTCACAACATGGACTCCAAAACACATCAAAGGATCTACCTAGGGAATCCATGTAGAGGTAGGCTCTAGCAAGTAATTATGACACTTCTAAAGAAGCAAAGTAGGTTCTATGTCATACTTCAATGGGGTCGAACCTAAGGAGAAATGAACTAGGAAATAGGTAATGCAAAAATGAAAGTAGGGAAAAACCTAACCTATATGCTAGTTTCAAGGTCAATGCCTGTCAAAAGAGATCGATACGATGAACAAATGTCAAAGAAAAAATGTCTCCAAGATTGTATATATAAGGCCAACAACACTCATCCAGAAGTTAATAAATCCAATATAGATAGAAACTTCAGAAAATAAGAGGTTCTTCTGAATACAAAACTTGAAAACAACAAACCTGTATTGTACAATATGTACAAGGTACCACACAGTCTTACATCTCAGGCATAGTAGTAGTTCAGGTAGAGCCTACTACTAGGCTTTGACCAAGATTCTCTTCGATAGTCAACCTGGAAAGTCTCCCAAAAGGGAATAAAACAAAAACCATTGTGTAAGTCTCCCATGGTATAGAAACCGTATTCATGGATTCAAGGATAGCCTCATCTGAAGTCAATTCAAAATCTGAGAAATCACACGAATGAGGAGGGTTGACAGTTCCAAAGGGAGAATTAAATTGTCCATACTCCATATGACGATGGAGGTTCTGGCTAGGAACAACAGAGTCTACTAACGACGAACCACAATCACAAGGGATTGAGGATATACAAACAATAATATCATACTCAAAATGATACTAGAGATCACTCGAACCAAGACAAGGAAGCAAAGGCTCCCATGCCCCCATTGGATAAAAGGATTGATCAATTGTCGATACCATGTCTCGAGAAGGAAAACATGATTTCATAGGTTCTTTCTCATAAGCAATTAAACATCAAGGATAAGATGCCACATAATTAATTTGTGGTAGGATAGAGTATACATAAACGCTAGGTACATATAAAGGGGTAGCCTGAACTAACACGAAATTAGGATGGTGATTATCAGATTCCAACTGGTAGATAGTGACAATGCTTCCATTAAGAGGGAAATGAATAAATTGGAAAAGTGTATACACCACAACGTTCATAGCATATACATAATCACACCCAAGAAGCATATTGAAATCTAACGGGCCTTGCACCACTATAACATCGACAAGGACAATCTTCCCGCATAATGAGATAGGTAACTGAGGAAGAAACCCAAAATATTCACTAGGATGTCTATCAAAATCCAACAACTCATGTGAAGCAGACACAAGCGCTGGAGAGCCCAAATCTTGCAAAGCCGAAGAGGATAAAATACTTGTGAAGGCTCCTTCATATACAACACATCAATAAAAAAATTTTGAATTAACTTCAATCCTTATTTGAAAATGTGTAGAAGAAGGAAGATGAGGCTCAACAAGGTGATTCCAATCAAAGGAAACCATCCTAGGACTTGGAGGGGGTGTGCTCGAAGTGAGAGGAATTCCCCATTGTTCTGAAAGTATTGAACTGGAAATGCTAAAAACATAGTCATTAGACACATCACTCCCCATCAGAAGAGTCAGATCAGCCAAATATTTCATCGGTGTGACCAATTTGGTATACTCGACACTCTCTAAGAGGAGAGTGGGATCAATTGAATATTGCATTGACGTGTCCACTTTGATAGACTAGACACTCTCGAAGAGAAGAGTGGGATTAGTCAAAGATTGCATCGACATGACCACTTCCTCAACCACTGGTTGAATAGGTTTCAAGACAACATGGTCTAAAGGTGCTTCACCCCCCAAAAGAGGAGTGGGATCAACTGAAGATTTCATCGACATGACCACTTCATCAACCAAAGGCTGAATAGACTGTGAGGAAACCTTAGAAGACTCAGAATCAAAATAGCTTGCAGACAGGGACCAAAATCTTCATGCCTTTGGAAGGCCTGGGCATAAATTATTAAGATCATCTCCCTTGCAAAAATTACAAGGGAACTTGGTATCACGTCCTATCCATTTAGGTTTCTCACCAGAATCAATACCCACAACATGAATAGCAATGGATGGTTTCTTTTTCTCAACATGACCCACAGAGGTCATCAACAACTCTCCAACATGACTAGCAGATATTGGTCGTTGAACTCTAGTATGACTCACAGGGACTAGGTTCATTCCCCCAGCATGACTTGCAGTGGTTGGTTGCACATATACAACGTGACTTGTAGAGATTGGTGATTGGTCGATAACATGACTCAGAGACGATACAAACCTGTTGCTAGTATGACTAGTTGTGACTGGACTTTTTCCCCCGGCATGATTGGCAGAGGATGGGTGTTGGCCTTCAACATGACTTATAGAGGTTGATGACCTATCTCCAACATGAATCATAGAGGTTGGTGATTTTTTCTTCTTATTCTTCCTCTTTCTATTTCATTTATATTTCCGATTACTAGTAGCCATACTTTCACCAGAGAAGGTAAAAGGAGGAGGAGAAGACTTTGTTGACGAAGGAACATCAACATGATGACCATGACATAAAGTGCTTAACTGAGAAGTGTAGATAGCATTCAGGATATTTGGAATGGTACCCAACCAAACCAGTAGTCCGATATTCAAACTAGGAATGTACAAAGTGGCCATCAAAGGGACACCAATGTTTCCAAAGAAAGGAAAAGAACAAGAATCCCTTTGCAAAGGAGTTCCTTTGTTAGTATTGTCAGGAAAATTTTCCATGAATTTCTTATGCATAGGTTCTTCCCTTGCAAGATCATTCAAGTATGTAAAATTATCACACACTAACTCTAGTGAACCAGTGATATAAAAAAGAACGCATATAAAAAGATGGCTCAATGTTTCTGAGTGGAAGAATGAAAAGTCCTCATGACCGGTGGAGTGAGTGGTCTACCACCTTAGGTCAGAGACCCAAATAAATGACTGACTAACTCACTATGGAAAAATAGGGAGCATAGATAAGACCACTAAGAAGAAAATCCTAAGAATATACAAACCAAACAAACGACCCTTCTAAATGCTTCCAACCCAAGGAGATGAAGTCCTGCTCATCCAAAGCATTCACAAAGGCAAACAATTGTCCATGAGAATAAATTACCTAGACCTTTGAACGATGGTCCCTTTGCGTGTCGCCCAGAGAGTAAAGATTCCACCTCAGGTACCATGATACACCCCTCATAGTCACATGCGTGTCAAACTATATAATGGAAACTAGGCCACCAACTTGTAATAAAAAGCCAAGGGGGTACAGTCGACATCCAAGCTAGTGTATGGGAAGGGTAACTAAGCCCGAAGATCCTCTTGAGGCATGAAATGCAACAGGGCCAGAATCACTCTTAGAGTACCTTGGACAGATCCAAGTGTCTCATAGGTCTGACACTAGTCAGGCTAGTAATGCTACAAGATTCACCCCCAATACACACTCTCCCAAACACTTTGTTAGGATCAGGAGTGGATATCTCCGTCACTGTCCTCCACTCGGCCTCATGTTTGACTCCTGTGTTAGAGGAGCTTCCCAAATTGAGTAATTACAAGGTAGATTTTTCACACCCTAGAAAAGACACCTTAATTAAGTTTTGGTTGGTGTTGGAGAGTTTACCTCTCCACACCTAATCCAAGGCCCTATCCTAAGCTATTGGTGAACCCTAAAAAAAGTGTTAGTAATATATTTTAGATTAGCGCATTCATTTTAGGGGATTTTCTTACTCAAGGAATGGAAGTGAAAATGATGTTATTTGAGACTCTTGCAAAAATGAAACTTATAAGAACACTGGAAAATAAAACATTACATTAATCCTTCAAATGAAAAAGAGTTTCAATAAAGAAAATGCATGAACAATCCTTCAAACTTAAAGATACAATATTTTCTCCTTTCTATGAAAAATGCACAATGCAACTTTCCAGTGAAACAAAAGAGAAAATGAAAGGATTTTATTTCTTATTTTTCTTTTACAATGCTTTCAAGATGAGAAGAAAACAAAACCCTAAGCTAATTTCTTTTTCTTTTTAAAATAACAATGCAAAGAAAATGCAAAGAAAGAAAGAGACCTAAAAAACTAGGTTTTTATTTATTTATTTTTATTTTCCTCCAATCAAAGAAGAACTAACAAAATATGCTAAAAGAAACTACATACTACATGATTCATGGCCCCCCTCGGCCATGAGGGGTAATAGTTTTTTAAAATGCAACTCATTTTTCTTAAAATTCAAGCTAAAAATGAGCCAAAAATTCTTGGAAACACAGAGAGACAAGAAGATTTTTTTTTGTTATTTCATAAACAATCTAATCCTGCAAATTGTCTCAACCCCAAACAACAGAAGCTTATGGAACTAAGGAATACCCAAGAACCACAAGTTTCCTTTCAGAAAATGAAAATATTTTGAAAAAATTCTCCAAAATAAGAGAGACACATGTTGTGCAAGACTAACCTGCATATGTACGCAGGATGTATATAATGTATATCACATATGTACACGTGTTATATAGAGAAAAGAACACGTACACCTCCGTAAATTTTCAAAAAAAAGAAATATTCTGGAAAGATAGCCTGAGCAAGGGAAGCTGGTAGGCACCTGAAAGGTGACCAAAGACCCAACTTGACTCAAGACACTCAGAATACTCAGAAACAACTGAAAATCAAATCTAACCAAGATCTCCCACTAAGACCCTAGAGAGACTCCCAAGTGGATTCACCAATTCTTGTAGCGGGTAAAATCCTCCTATCACTTTATTACGGTAAAAGTTTAGGTAGAGCTATGATCTCCCTTAAAATACAATCCTATTCTTAAAATACCCCAAACATTCTAAATAGATGAACATAAAGAGATAGGAAAGTAGGTCAGAAGTGGTACCTTTGGTCCTAAGGTTTGATGTAGACCTCCTCCACCTTTGTAGCTTCCCAGGCTACTAGTCTCCTCCCAAAGCTGACCTCCAAGAAAATTTAGGCAAACAATGCTACACATATTTTATCTCTATTCATCAATATTAGGGTTAGATATAAACCATTATGCATACATCAAATGAAAAACATAAACACATAATATTTGGGACAAGAAATGACTCTTTTATTTAGTATGAAGATTAAAAGTTAAAACCTTCGACGATAGACGCTCCATGAACTAGGTTTGGGATCCTCTTAATGTTTCTCCAAGTGCATCATCCCAAATATTTCTCTCACAATTAACTTATCACTTTAGGGAAAGGGAAGGGATTGTATAGGAGAAAGGGATAGAGAGGGAATACTGAGACCAAATCTCAGAAAGGGTTGCAATATTTGGAATAAGAGGGGGAAGGGATTTTGGTAGAGTTTCTCTGTTATAATGCTTGATTTGGGAATGGGACCCTAAGACATCCTTTTATATGACAAAAGGATATTTATTCAGTTTGGGGATGGGCTACAATGGCTGAATTGGTTAGGAAACCTCCAATATCCTGTTAACTCCTCCGATTTCCTTGAATTTTTTTATTTTTTGCAACTTTTGGAGGTAAACGCGGGTTGTTTAGTATGCAACCATTGTATGAACGTGGGATTTATAGCATTCATATAGCATATGTATGTGGGTAGTAGTGTATCAGGGCACACAAATTCTCCAAAAAATGGTTTTTTAAAGAGATATCCTCAACAGTAGTTTCGAAAATCGTGCAAGTAGGAACGCTAAGGCAATGTATGCATAGGTAGGGAATTTTAGGTCTATAACAATGGTGTATAGAAATCATTAAAAAAAAGACCTCATAGTGCACCTGGAGACTCCAAAGTTAAGCTGTGGCTCCCAAGAGTAAAAACATGAGCTCAAATCCATAGTCACCTCTGGTTGAACCTGAACCTGATCCAGAAAAGAACTTAAAGAAGGGAAAAGTTTTACAAGGAGCTTCCTCTTCCAAATGTTCAAGTACTTATGGAGACCTACTTGAAAATTATTTCCATACACCAATTGTTGTTACTCATGTTTCTCATTTTCCTATTGCTGAAACTCCTGTAAAATCAAAACTAGGAGATTTTCCTGTAGAATATTCAACTTTTTCTCTTGAGTTGAAAGAAGAAAGTCTAGAAAATTTTGATTTTCTTGCATCTCCTGAAATTGTTAAGTGGTCTAGGCTTGAAATTTTGTAATATTTTCCTCTCTTAGGTTCTCCTTCCCTGTATTCTTTTAATTTTGTTGTAACTAAAGAAAAAGGAAGCTCAGTTTCTCTTGAAATTTCTCCATCCTCATCCAAGACTCAACCACTTCATGTTAAATCTGAAATTACCCCACCTTATACTCTTCCTTTTCCAAAATTACCTATTATAAAGACTGCATCTTTACCTATCAAATCACCTCGTACTTCTCCTAGAATTCATAATCCTCCTTTTCCTTATCAAATTATAGGTGTTAATCCTCCTCAAAACAAAATGGATGCCATTGTGGTTGCCAGGTATGCTCCATTAGTGCTTCCACAACCAATGAATTCTCTTCCAATAGGATATTACCTAAATTATATTCCAAATTTCATAGGAGAGGAAGACATCATTGCAAAATAATACCTTGCATAACTTTATAGTTATGCTGATAATTTGAATATTGAGAATGAAGATGTCTAGATGAGGATTTTTGTGCAAGCTCTTGAAGGAGAAGCTAGAAAATGGTTTAGAAGTCTAGCTCCCGGTTCAATTGCTAGAATTGAAGCCATAGATGATTCCTTTTTGAGACACTGGGGTGAAAAAAAGGACTTATTATACTATATCACAAAATTTGGGGCTCTTAAAAGGAAAGAAGGTGAATCAATGTCAAAATTTTCAAAGAAATTTAACAATATGTATAACAAAATTCCTACTGAGATCAATCCTACTAAAACTTCTGCTAAAATAACTTATGCAAGTTCCCTTGACCCTTCATTTTGTCTTTTGTTGAGAGAAATAAGGTCTACCACATTAGCCCATATGAAATATGCTTCTATAGAGGTAGAATCAAACATATTGGCAACATATAAGCTAAGGGGAAATTTTGATAGGGATAGAAGGAAACAAAGGGCAATAGATTCATCTTTTGATGCTTCAATAACTAATCCATAGATTGATGAATTGACCCAACTAGTCAATTCACTTTATGCAGAAATGGAAAAACTAAAACTTGAAGGAAGGAAAGAAAATCGAAACCCCCAAGATTTTGGAAATAGAAACCATTTCAGAAGACAAAATAATACACCTCAAATTCTTCAAAGAGATTAGAGAAATAGAGAAGATCAGAAAGTTCAAACCCCCTCTCCAAAACAATTTGGTTGATGATGAAGAAGGAGATAATGAAGAAGCATATACATAAATTCATTGTCTTGGGGACACCTCTACTGCCCCTCATCTGACCCAATCTTCTTATGAAGAGTCTCTGATGAAAAATTAGCTGAATGAGTTAAGAAAAGGAGAGAAATCAAATGAAACTAAAAAAAAATACAATTTGAGGGCAAAACAAAAAGAGGGAAATCCAAGTGCATCAAATCAACCTAAAAAATAAGATACTTCTACCAAAACAGTGGCTGCACCAGATAAAGGAAATAAGGAACAAAATAATCAACCCATAATTAGAGCTTATGTTTAAGAAACCAAGGAAATTCTGAATTCCTCATCCTCTTTTGACTTTGAGAATGAAATCCATAAAATCAAAATTCCTGTGCCATTCCTAGAGTTTATAAAGAATGAATATTTCAAGAAGTCAATTTCTAAAATGTTGTAGCTTGAATTTTCTACTTATTCAATATACTCAGCTAACTTGCAGGATGAGAAACCTGCAGTTATATTGGGGCCACTAGTAGAATACATAGATGACTCCTCTCCTTTTTTTTACACCTCTTTGAATATACATGATAAAATATTGCACAATCGCATTATGAACTCATGAGATTCCATAACTTAATGCCTAAGTCTATAATGGGTGAATTGGGTCTATAAATCACTAAAGAATATCATTATCTGTATTCCTTTGAGTCAGGAAAAGTAAAATACCTTGGGGTGATTAAAGATTTGGTTGTTACTCTCTTTCAACTACCTATGAAGAGTATATTCATGGATATTGTAGTTGCATATGTTCCCCCCAATTTTGGGATGTTATTGTCTAGATCATGGATTAAAAGGTTGGGAGGGACATTGCAAATGGATATCTCTTATGCTACTATACCAATATTTGGGGGTGAACACAAAAGGTTGTATAGAGAAGCACATATTGCATATATTATTAGTGATGAAGGAAATACCACAAACCATCCTATTTATGATTTTGATAATGATTTGGTATCTATAATTTTTCATCTTACTGATTCTCCTCAGTCACCATTGGAAATAAAAAAAGAAATCACCAACAACATGTGAGACATCCAGACAAGGTGCTCAAATTTGGAAAATGTACTTTGATGGTTATTGGCCCTTGACCAGGTTTTGTGGAAATGATGGTCATGTTTGACCAATTTTGGGACTTCAACCGGATGATCGAAGACAGAGCGCCAGGTGAAGCAGATATCATGGGATCTCACCCCCATTTTTGAGGAATTTTTGGGTTTTGGGTTTATGTAACGGGTATGGGATTTCATCCCATGGGTTTACCCATTCTTAGGCCCTTTTTGTAATGTATAAATAGAAAGCTAGGCGATGTAAGTAGGGGGAGATGTGGTGCTAAGTGTTATATTGTGATGAGTGCAAGTGATGTAAGTAGTCGGATATATGTGATTGAGTTAGCTTTGTGCATACTATGTGTTGAGAACTTGCAGATCTAACTGCAAGTGACTGTAAAGAGGCTTTGTGTTGTGACCTGACTCGAGGAAGGAGGATCTAGCGAGGTGTGCGCATATCTCTTGTCCTATGCAGAGTGGTTTTTGATGCTCTATTCATGTAAGGAGATTGAAAGAAGATAATAAAGAAGATGAAGAGTTGGTGGATGTAGCCCCACGCTGGGGGTGAACCACATATATCCTATGTTATGGTTTCTTTGTGCATTATGGTTGTTATTTGAGTTATGCTTAGTATATAAATATATGTTAGATGCCTTTGATATAGTATCTTAGTGATTAGTAATTTTAATGAATACTAGATCAAATCTATTTCTATATGCTAAGTTCTTGGATGTGTTAGATATTGTTGAATAATGCGTTGTTATGTAATTAGGGTTTTCTCCTGCGAAGTGGATAAGGGATAAATAATAATGAATGTTAACTTCTAAGTTCTCTGTTACGTATTGTAATCATAGATCTATTTCCTAGCTAGGTTGTAGACACTTGAGTCCTACAACCCCCCCTGCATCTACCTCGGGTGAGACTTCATTTGCTTCGCAGGTGTTGCTAAAAGGGTAGGTAGTTAGGGTTTTGTTGGTGCATTATTGAAGCGTTGAACCTTGGGTCTACCCCTGTGCCAACAATGGTGCATATTCTAAAGATAGTGTTGGTGTTGGAGTTGTGTTCATTTCTCCTTCTCAAGAAATCATAACTTTGTCCTTAAAATTGGAATTTGAAACCACAAACAACATTGCAGAATATGAGGCCCTAGTTCTGGGGCTTAGAGCTACAAAGGACACGAAAATTGAAGAATTATTAGTTTTTGGAGATGCAAAGTTGATTGTGGATCAAGTTTGAAATATCTATCAACAAAATCATTCAATATTGATAAATTAAAGGAATGAGGTATGGGACCTTATTAAAAAAATCTTCCTAGCCTTCAACATATCTTTTTTTCCCAGAGAAGATAATACATTGGTAGATTCCTTAGCTGTTTCTGCTAACGACTTTAAAATCTCACTACCTCTAAAATCTAAGTATGATGTTGAGGTGAAATATAAACCTTCTTTACCTGATAATGTCAAGAATTGGAAGGTTTTTGAAGATGATATAGAAATAAATATATTTTTAGAAACAATAGATGAATTTTCGGCTCTTCATATTGATCAAGACCCAGATGATGATAAAAATATGCATGCTGATAAATTTATGAACAAGATTGCAGATCACAAAATTGTCCAATTTTCTAGCAATCATATTCCTAAGGGATTAATTCCCTTGAAGAGATTATTTGATAAAAATGATGTGGTTGTTAAAGTCATAGGTAAAAGTTAAAATGCTAGTCTGGTAGAGTGTAATTTAGGTACTGAAGAGGAACCTATGTATGCCAAATTGTCCCGTAGTTTGTCAAAAAAATAAAGGGCTGAATACGTCAAACTGTTGAAAGAATTTGCTGATGTATTTTCATGGAAGTATGAAGACTCAGAAACCTATGACACAAGAATCATTTAGCATAGAATACCTTTTAAGTATGATACCAAACCTTTTAGACATAAATTGAGGCATATCAATCCTATTTTATTGCCCAATATCGAGAAAGAGGTCAAAACATTGCTTGATGCCCAGATCATTATACCTTTGAGGTATTATAATTGGATATCTAATCTATTCTATGTCAGAAAAAAATGGCGAGATCAAACTTTTTGTTGATTTCATAAATTTAAACAGGTGTTCCAGAAAAAATAATTATCCCTTGCCTAAAATGGAGCATATCTTGCAAAGGGTGACAGGCTCAGTAAGGATGTCAACGATTGATGGATTTTCAGGCTACAATTAGATTTATGTATTACCAGAGGATAGAGAAAAGAAATCATTCACCACTCCTTGGGGTACATTCATGTATGCCAAGATGACTTCTAGTCTCATGAATGCAGGGGAAACTTTACAATGTGCAATGGATATTGCTTTTATTGGAGAAAAGATAAGTTTTTGGTTATCTACTTGGATCCTATCACATTTTTTTCAAAGTCTGATCAAGAGCACTACCAACATTTGGAAAAGGTGTTCCTAAAATGCATAAAATATGGCCTGTCACTTAATCCCAAGAAGTCTATTTTTTCCATGAAGGAAGGAAAGATGCTAGGACATATTGTCTCAGTTGAAGGAGTAAAAATTGACCGAAGTAGATTAGATGCTATCAAGACTCTGTCTCTCCCAAGTTCCAAGAAATAAATTCAGTCCTTCTTAGGTAAGATAAACTTCTTGAGAAGATTCATATCCAATTTTGTTGAGTTGGTCAATTTTATCACATCCATATTGAAAAAAGGGAATGAAGTAAAATGGACACCGGAAGATAGAAGTTCTTTTGAGAAAATAAAAAAAGCACTGGATGATGCACGTGTTCTAATCAGTTCTGACTACTCAAAAGAATTTATGATATTTTCTTTTGCATCAAATGATACACTAGCTGCTATCCTTCTTCAGAAAAATTCAGATGGAATGGAGCAACCTATTTATTTTTTCAATAGGTCTTTAAGAGATGCTAAAGTCATATATGACATCATGGAGAAGCACTGTTATTATTTGTTCAAGGCCCTAAAATATTTCAGAGTATATGTTCTTCATTCCAAAATTATTGCTTATGTTCCTTCAAGTTCCATAAAATAAATTCTGATTGAGCTTGATATAGATGGGAAAAGCAGTAAGTGGATTGCCAAGATTTTGGTGTTTGATCTTGATATGAAACCTACCAAGCTAGTGAAAGGTAAAGGTTTAGCTAGATTTTTAGTTGTATCAAATTGTAAGGCACCTTGGGTAAATTTCATGAATGCTAATTCTGAAAATAAGCAAACTAATATTCCTAGTAGCAGCTCACAAATCAGTTTAAAGTTGACAGAGTGCAGGTGGTACAAGGACCTCATTCATTTCTTGCGGATACCAAAGTGAGGGATTTGAAACTTAAAGTAACGATGTATTATATTGTTGATCATATTCTATATTGGTAAGATCCTGTAGGGGTTATTTTAAGATGTTTGGATCTAGAAGAGGAAAAACAAACTATGTCTGATTTTCATGAGAGTCTATGTGGAGGTCATCATTTTTGGAGGAATAAAACATAAAAAATACTTGGATATGGGTATTTATGGCCTATCTTATTTACTGATGTGTGTGAAAAGATCAGAACCTGTGATAAATGTTAGAAATTCTTAGGTAAACAACAACTCAAATATTTTCCTTTGAAGCCCATAGTGGTATCTATCCCTTTTCAACAATGGGGATTAGACATCATTGGAGAAATCCATCCAACCTCAAGTGGTCAACATCATTGGATTCTGACTGCGACTGATTACTTCACGAAGTGGATAGAATCCATTCCCACTAGAAATGCAACACATAAAGTGGTTATTGGCTTCCTGAAAGACATTCTATCAA
>ML868393.1:0-10447 GCA_009831015.1 Picea engelmannii
TGAGTTAAAAAGGGTTTTACGAGTGGTAAAATACTGTCAATTTAGAGGCCCAATGTCCTCCCCGTGCCAAATATCTTGAACATCCTCATGCAAACAAAATTAATATTCTGATTCAAAACTATAGCAAAACTTGTCATCAAGGTTACTTATGTATATGATGACGTTGGATGGCTTCCCTTACTTTTATTCCCTAAGTTTCCTTTTCAGAGCTTGATTTTGTATGATGATCAATCGAGTTTTCTTGTACATCCTTTTAGCATGATTGAACAACCAATTTTTCAATATCTTCCTTCAACTATGCATTCCTTTGTTTTAAAATTCCATTCTCATTCTTCAAATGATTATCCAGTGGTTTGAATTCACCAATATTTTCCTTCAAGTTCCTAGTTTCCTTACTCTTCTTCTTTGAGATAGGTGGATTGCTTGGAATGATAGAATGCATAGTTTTTTTTGGGAGTTCATTATTTCCTGCATTGTTTTCAATATCACCCATGCTTTATTCACACATTTTCATTTCCAAATAAGCAACTGCTTTGTTTATTAAAAAGGAGATATCCTCATCTTCCAGATCCATTCCCTTTGTATAATGTTGAATAGCAAGCTCAAAATATTTATTCTTACAAGTTGCATATCCAAGTACCTTTCTCTCTTTTTTCTTATAAGCTACATCTCCTCCATGCCTGCATTGTTGCGTGTCTTCATCCAAACAAAGTAAAACTGAGATTTTTTCCAATGATTGCAACTTGTCTTGGTGGATATGAATGCAATCCAAATAGTGAATGAGGAATGAGGTTCCTATAAGAAGGAAATCGTTTTGCTTCTGTATGATATATGTTTTATGAACACACAAAAACGATACTAGATAGATAAACATATATGGTGTTGTTCACTTGTGTTAAAACCCTCTATAATCCAATGTTTGTAAAAAATACGAATTGGGTGGGTTTGGCAGCAATCGATGGATGAAAATGGTTATTTAAAAAATTGGATTTGAGGTGAAATACTAAATGGATAGAGACTAAATTGGAGGGGTTTAGAAGAGAATTTCAAATGAAGAATAGAGTATGTGGATTACAAGACTTGCTGGGAAACATCGTGGATCGACACACAAAAAATTGAAGGTCACTAGATGTTGCAAGGAATTATCTATTAGTTATTCAATACATCCATACTCATCTTGGTAATCCCTCAATGCCAGAATTAAGTGAACTACACCAAATATTCCATTCATCATTGATATGTGCGCCAACCCTATCAATGTTCTCGCTATGCATACAACACAATGTTTCTGTAGAGATAAAAATACGTTCTTCAAATTTCGAGATCCGAGCACATTCATCCCAAAACGAAAAAGAGACAGTCAAATACTATAAAACTGACTCATTATCATTCAACTATATTCATTTTGCAGAGATCGATCTCATCATATATTTATAATTTTCAGCTAATATAAATAATCATAAATCAAAGGTGAAAGAAGAACACAATATAAAAAGTTTGCAATGAAGTTCCTCTGCCCATGAATTTTCTCTAATAATCTCCAAAAATGCCTTCAATACCCTAATATTCAAGCAACATTACTCTGTCACACGAAGAAAATCAACACACATGCCTTGACTTCTTCTCCATTGTATTGCAGCTCTGGCATGTACAATTCTATTGGGTACTCTTACTTGAACAATCTTTCTGCTAGTAATGGATAAGGATGGAAGCAATTTAGGAGGGATTAGTTATGGAATGTAGGCTAGAATCTTACAAAATTGGAGGGTGGTCTTAGAAGGTCATGAAATTGAATATGGAAGACAAACTAGAAGCTCATTTCAAATCCTTGTAGTGATTCTAAACCAGTACGATCCGACTATTATCAGAACAAGCAGATTATTATTGGTCATGTATGCATACGATATCAATGGTGGTGGAGGGTTCGTTTCTAATTATATGGAAGAGAGGAAAAAGGATAGGTGACATGTCAATATTGTATTGGTATGGGATTATTATGAGGATAGGGTTGAAAAACATGTTACATAGATTATAATCATGAGCTCATAAGGGATTTTCCATATGACTTACCATGTTCAGATAACTTTGGAAAATTAAAAATCAACCCCTTACCTCAATTTACCTTTGTATATTTTTATGCAACTAAATGATATATTGGAACTATGCATGTAAAGAGGTTTGAACCTAGCTATAAAAGAATTTTGATGTTGATTATTGATGAGATCCGAACATTTGAGACCAATCTTGAAACAAGGAAATCGATTGTTGATGCTAATGATTATTGATTTGGGCATCTTGATATTTCATTCTGAAGTTTATTGTCCTTATTCAATCTGAGAAATAAACTTGGAATTAGATTGAGGGTACTACATGAATTTTGGTGACTAACATAGAGATCATGCGACAACTGAGAACAATGGTTACATGATTGTTTGTCTATTACATGACTACCTATAGCTTCATGAAAATGATTGGAACATGGATGTTGATGATGGAATGGAGAAGTGTGGGGTTGGTTATCTGCATGATTATCATGTCGAATTACTTGGTTGTTTTTAAAGACATAGCTAAAATCGCACCTTGAATATGATCATGAAAGCCTAGATTAAAAATGTAGCTCTAGGAACTTTGTTTTGACCATGTTATCATGCACAAAATTGATGAGTGAAGTAAATGTAGCTTCATGAAAATGACTAGAACATGGATGTTGATGATGGAATGGATAAATATGGGGATGGTTATCTGCAGTATTATCCTGTCGAATTGCTTGGTTGTTGTTAAAACACATAGAGAGCATCACACCTTGAATATGATCATAAAAGTATAGATTAAAAATTTATCTCTGGGAACTCTGTTTTGACCATGTTATCATGCACAAAATTGATCAGTGAAGTAAATTATGTAGACAACCAATAGAACCATACTTTATTGGTGTCTTCATGCTGCACAATTATGAGTTAATTACTATAAATATTGTCACTTTGTGAAATATGAAATGATAAAGAATGTTCATGAGCTAAATGTTGTTGTTGTTGAAGATACCTGTAATGATGTTGAAGGATAACTATGGCAGAAATGTAGATGTTGATGTTTCAAAACTTTTTAGAAAACTCGACTGCTACAACTATTTTTGATATCATAGAAGTAAATAGTATTCAACCATATCCCATATTCGTACAACTCACTCTATGTGAAAAAAATTACTTGGAGTCGAACAAAGATATAGATCATTCGATTAACAGTCAATAATGCAAGTTGCTAACCAATGTGATCTGACCCACCATTAATGTCAATGGACATCAATGTACAAAAGTACATTCTATTTGATGTGAATGGATGCATCAAAATGAAACACCTATAGAATCCATCAATTAAGGGACATTGATGTATTCCCTTCTTGATAACGAGAGAACCTGCCATCAATGCATGTAGGACTCAAGGTAATTATATTAAACATCTCTAATCTTGATCCCATATGATGTGTTGGTGCCAATGGGATGAGACTTGTCGAAAGGTGTGCCTTAAGGGATCACACATCTTTCGACACGAGCATAAAACAAAATTGATTTGAAGAACCATAAAACTTGAACAAACATTAACTTGCAGAACTTTATTGAGATCTTTGCCTACCAATTACTTGGTTTTCAAGAAAAACTCATGTCCAACTGCCCAAGTAAATTGGTTTTCACAACTGGAATTATTTTTCTCTTTACCATTTTATTCATTTATTTACACCATCCTACTTTACTTGAAAAAAAAATCATTTTTTCAAGTGTATGATTATTTCCAATGCATCCATTCACGCAACATGATCTCTTTTAAACTCATATCCAAATTTGAAAAGTATTCCTTGATGAGTACTAGGATATGAGAGATCAATTGATTTAATGGAGATGGTGTCAAGAAGTGTTGGATAATGGAGGAATTTCATTCCCTAATCATTGTTTGGAGCCGAGTCTCAATATAGACTTTATCTCCCTAGTCCTCTTTTATTGTCATTCCATGAAGTTATTCATAAATTTGATCATGAAACTCTTGAATACAAAAGGGATTTGGTCACAAGCATGCGAGAATTTCTCCAATATTTGGATCTAGTGTTGGTTCTCCGTTTGATGTCATCCATGAGTATTCTATATACCTGCAAGGTGGATCAAGGAATACTTCTAAGTGTTCTACTTGTGGGTGAGGCTCATGGATTTCCTCTACTTCTCGAGATGCATATTACTCCCTTGTGACAACTCTGAAGTTTACATAAGGATTTAAGAAAATACTTTTAGTGATAAGTCCTTCTTTTCTCAACAATTTCTTGGAAATCTTTAATTCTTTTGGTTGATATGGAGTTCCTACTCATAAATGGATTAGTAGGCTGGGGGTTCTTACATCACCAAAATAATTTTTTTAAGGAATAAATAAATTTGGCCAAAAGAAACAATTTCAAAACAAAACTCATCATGTACTTAGATGCTCTCACACTACTAAGACATTGTTGTCACCAATTTCTATTTTGACATGAGTTATCCTTTTCCTTTCCATGAATCAAACCAAAAAAAATCACACTTGCATAAAAGGAAACAACAAGGCTTTGGAGAAATGCACCAAAGTGAATGCATCTGGCTAGAACACCTCCATAACTTCTAAAGAAAGGGAACGTTTACGTATTACATGCTTCTCCTCCTCCAATTTGCAGCTATACCTACAAAACATAAACTTGTGAAAATAAGCTACCCATGCGCTAATCCCTTGTAGTACCTCCCCGACAGCGACACCAAAAAATGTCGAGAAAATTAATTATCATTTTCTTATAATTAATTGTTGATCATTGATAATCAATCTATGGGTGTAATCTTAGAGGTTCCAACACTGTGTGTGCAGATAATCGAACATGAAAATATCTAATCTATGGAAAAGAACATTCTCAATTTAATGAAATGAAACTAGCAAATCACAAAAACTTGTTCATTGGGAAGCAAAAAAAGAAAGTGCCCTGCTAGTGGAGGCTACAGTTTTTTACTCAAGCAATGCCATGAGTGTCATGTAATTGTGTTCCCACCTTCAATTGAAACTATTCTTATGATTGGAAACACAAACCAAGGCATGTAAAAGAGTGATAAGAAAAATTTAATTCTAAGAGATATGCTAACTGAGGCAATAGTATCAAGGTTTCTCTAGTGGTACAAATCCCAATATTTCACCTACTTAGTGGTCAATTTATTAAGAGATTCAAAAGAGGAACCTCACTCTTGAACTATAGGCTGCAAGTAAATGAACAAAAGCTACAACAAGTAATATAACATTTAATTAATTACATATATCTACAATTTGAAAAGAAATGAAATTATACTTAGCTTAATCTAATGCTAAATAACTAAATTGCGGCATTGGTTAAGTTGAGGGGCCCTCTCGATTGTATTCCTATTGCAAGAGAAATGCAACACTAAAGACTGATCATGCTCACTTTTTTTTTTTTCAAATCATGTTGATTGCTCTTTTATTAATATGGAAAGTTCAACAGTACAAAGACAAAGAAATGTTTCCCTCTATCATTATTACATAGGAATATATATATATATATATATGAATCCTCTCAGTCTCATGGATCTCTAATTTATACATAAAATATCAGTGGAACCGAATCCCCAAGATTAGAACTTGTTAAAACTAATTTGACAATTTGAGGAAATCAACCATATACAAAATCTGGGTAAACCCAGATTAGAAAATCAAAATTATCTCTCAAACCGTTTCAAATCTTGGAAATAAGCGCACACTGAAACTGATTTGGTCATTTCTAAACAAAACTCATGTTTTGTTTTTTTGAGATTCCTCTTCTTCAACGTGTAAATCACATCTGAAAATTATATGTATGTAAAATGATCATTAATTTAGACCATAACTTTTACCAAGAACTTGGGGATTCACACATGCAACCTATAAATGATCTGATGGGTACATCACCATCTAGAAGAATCCATCTATGACATCAATGTGCCCATTTCTCCATTGGACACATCGAAGTTTGAAGAGTAATGACGGTGTTGCAGGATCTCTATGTGTGTTGCAGGATCTGGAATTGGAAGGAAACTTCACTAGTAATGAGTCAATCAATAATCTTCCTAAGCTACCAAAATAATGGAAATATTCATAATTAATGAAAAAATTACCTTATTTGTTCATAGTAACATGTTCATCAAAATAATTCATTATTAGACTGATGTGAGACATAACTAGGAAAAAAGGAGGGAAATAATAAGTTAAAAAGGATTTTACTAGTGGTAAAAGAATGTCAATTTAGAGGCCAAAAAGAGACTACCCCAATGGTGTTTGGTCATACATTGGCCGACATCATTACTTCATAAACCCTTAATATAGAAGGATATATCAAAATGAAAATGGTAACAATGTTGATTGATTCTAGTAATATTCATAACTTCATCCCCTACAAATTAGCAAAAGATCTCAATTGCTTTGTATATCTAGCACCATAGTTTCAAGTAATGATTGCATATGGAGGTACCATAAATTCTTCTGGGATGTGCCATAGTATTAAATCTCAATATGGGGGATTATATATTGGATAGTCTCGTGATTTCCATCAAAATGGGTGGTGATGATGTTGTATGAGGAGTCCAATGATTACAATCATTGGGAACAATGTCCCTTAATTTTCAAGATATTTTCATGAGAGTTCCCTTAGAAGGTGAGGAACTTGATATTAGAGTTATCCAAGGGAAACCATCTAAAGTGATAAGTTCTAACAACATGAAAAAATTGATCAAAAAGGGACACAATGGTGTAATTGCACAAATGTGCTTATTAGATGTTGAAACATCTATAGCCTCTGCTCCAATGGATCTCCAAAAAGTTATCAACAATCATTCTAAGTTATTTTTATATATGCCTAAGGATCTACCACTTGCTCAAGATCATTACTACGTTATTCATTTGTGACCAGGAAGTGTAAATCCAGTCTTCCATGTTTCTTTCTTAAAGAAGATAATCAATGTCAACATCTCAATGCAAACTATTTTATCATAAATTAACGGAGAAGGGAAAATCATAATAGAACTATAAAAAATCCTTGAAATAGGGATCACAAAGTTGTGAAATTGAGTAATTATTGAGTACCTCATCAAATGGAAGAATCTACTAGTGGAAGAGACGACATGGAAAGATTATGTCTTCATGCAGACACATCTACAGTTGTCAAGTATTGAGGACAACACTTGTTTTAATGAGATGGGAATGTTACTCCCTATAAAATCCCCATGTTATGTATAAAACCCCTTATTAAGCTCTATAAATTAAATTATTACATTCTAGTGTTATATTTGTATGTCGTCTAGAACCCTTCATTGTACCCTTTCATTACAACTGTATCATTTGTCTCATATATATATATATAAAACAAGGAGACTTAGTCTTAGGATCATCTTATCACATCTCATATTATATTATGAATTGGATATATTGTAAACAAAGGTTTTCCCCTTGAATTTGATTGTATTCATTGAATTTTTATCATTTTTAAGGTGTTGGATCACAAAATTATCAATGTATAGGTTGTGGCCATAAATTTTTTTATAATTTTTTTAAACTATCTTTTTGGCCACAATCTCTCACTACCTAAGCCCATTCAAAAACTAATTGTAACTTTTTATATTGATCAAATATTGTTGCACATTATTTTCTTGCAACTGATAATTCTCACCTAGTTTATATCATCCAAAGATTAAAATCCATGATCGCTAAAGAAAGGATTTTCCCTTTAAAAATTTAGGATTTATTAAAAACACTATTTTATGAAATTGTGGCATGTTGCACCACTTCAACATGCAACACTCTTAAGTGTTGCATGTTTCACCACTGCATCTTGTGATAGTGTCTCATGCTGCTAGCTCACAGGGTGCGAAACTTTTTGAAGGTTACTTTCCTTTTGTATTTATATTTATATTTTTTATATTGATAACCGCTTCCATATTTCAAAGTAAGTGCATGACCCCTTGGGCCTTTGATTTTACCCATGTTTATGAGCTTGTTCTGCTCTTTTGTGAGGGATTGGATAAATGCCTCAAGAGAAGTCACCTTCCAGGTGGCTCAAGAGGCAAATTTGAATGAATGAAATGTTTATATGAAAATTGATAATTCAGGACCAAGTTTGGAGAGAATCATGAGAACCATTTGTTTATCCTCCTTAAATTTTATCAGCCCTGAAAGCCTTGAATTGCGATAGTAAATCCTTAAATTTTGTAAAGAAATCTTGGAGATTTTCGAAGCTTTTTGGATCCAACGTGAGCAATTCCATATTGAGCATGTGTTGTAGGAAAATTCCCTGTGGACAGGTGAATGCCCTCTTGGATCTTAGACCCCTATACCAAGATAGAAAATATGCAAATGGACACTAACATTCCTTTGAATCTAACTAACTAATCGGAAAGAAAAGGAGAAGGAAGAAAGTGTGATGCGCCTTATTCTAATGTTTGTCCTCGCTGCTCCAACTTGAGCTTGATATCCAAGCTCCTTAGCATTGTTTGACACCTACAATGCAATGGACAATGAGACAAAGAACTCCCACTCTACTATATAATATTAGTCCAATCAAATCCATCTATAAGACAAACATATGTAAAGAGACATAGGTTAGAAGGAAATAGGGCAAGAAACATATTAATGAGAGCTCTTAAAGAAATACTTACAAACTATAGATATAGTTGCAATATCTTCCCCAAGTCCTCCTCGTCCAGGCCTTGCACACAACTCCCAAAATCATAAGTTTGATAACCTAAATATTTCTCCCAAGACCATAGTTTTGATACCTCAAATCTCCACTCTCTTCTCCATGGAAATCTCTCATTATATAGCATTTGGAGGCTTAACCACCATGGAGAGGATCACTCATCAGATCCACTAAAAAGGGATCTGAAAGATTTTTAGGGAGAAAATATTTTTTAAGGATTTTAGGGAGGAAATATCTCTCAAGGATTTTAAGGAGGAAATATTTCAACCATTCATGAGATACTCCACTTTCCCCAAAAAAAAAGGAAACCAAATGTGAGGTGGATTCTCACACTTAATTGATTTATTTTTCATGAATATTAATAATTATTCATGTGCACTTGGTATTTTGGCCTTCATGTAATATATCCCCCCTCCACATTGACTAGGGATTGTGACATAGGTTATTCCATGGTGTCAATATGTATGAGACACTTATATGACACTTACGACATGTAGGGCGAGGTAACTAGGTGTGCAAATTTCATGTGTAACAAAATTCCCCCTAAAGTGTGAGTTCAAAAGAGAGAATGGTGGTTGAAACACTATACAAATATTTAATGAAAGGGTGTGGATTTCGAGAACCTGGAAGAAGATGCAAATAACCATCAAACCGTATTAACAAATGTTCCATTTTTAAGGCAGACATACCTATGCTCAGAATAGGAGATGAATCAAAGCACGACCACTGACCAATATATTGTGGATCCATGAAAAATATTGACTAAGGATATGGACACCAAAGATACAATGTGGATCCATACCTCCATGACATGAACTAATTGTATCCATGAGAAATTCACAATCAAGCCACGAGATGATAAAACATAGCCACAGACCAATTCAATGTGGATCTATGTGAAAATCTATATATCATCATGCTCAAATGATCTTCTTCACAGCCTAGGAAAAGCGATTTAACAAAGTGAATTTTGAACCCAGGGTTTTCGTCCCAATCCTAATGTTATATGAATCTATCCATGTGAATAGATGTTTTGATTTCGAACATGGTAGAAACCACTTGATTACCGATCATTAAGGTAAATCATTAACAAGTGTGAAGGAAATCACCAATGATGTCAATATACTCCTAAGGTACCCTAGTACAAACCAACGAATGTGAATAAATGAGCTGAAGTTGAACATTCGTGGAGTCATCTGATCATAGGTAAAATATGTAAATCCACTATCGGAGGAGAGGAGAACTACCATTGAGGCATGAAGATCCCAAGGTATTAACTGGTTTCTAAGTCTGATTCCTGGATGATGTGTTGAAGTCGTCAGGAAAAGACTCATCGAAGGAGGGCCTTGATGTATCCCCTATCAACTATACAAAACTTAAATAGGAAAGTGATGTAATATGGTGAATCAAATGAGTATGAATTGACACAGGAGATGGAAATTGGCAATACTGCAGAAGGATGGTTTGAAGTGAAACTTCCCTTGAACATGATGAGGCACAACAACTGACTTGGCAGCATTGACTCAATGGGTACCAAAAATGTAATGTGATGACAATAAGAGCACTCTTCGACTGGAAGAAAAAGTATGGCGACACATGGAATTGGTATGACTCAGAGACAAGCAGATTACCCAACTGTAAGAAGATACGCAAATAGGTGCCATGTTTAAGGGAAACAAAAGCTGCCATAAAGGATTCTCAAAAACTTGACCC
>ML868393.1:10456-20825 GCA_009831015.1 Picea engelmannii
GAGTACCTATTTTTAATTTAACAAGCTTGAGGAGGATAACACATGCTCGATATAACTCACCTTCGGTAACTTCCTCTTATTTTTTTTAATGAACTAGAAGAAGTAAGGGTTCATTCCCATATGGGACCTTCAATGTGTAGTTTAGCGTGTCCAGAGAAGGAAAAATCGGTGGTTTTTCATGTTTAGAGAGTTTGAAAAGAACTTAAAAGAGACTCCAGGGTTGTCCTTTTTTGTAATTTTAGTCTCTGGAGTCCGAAGAAGAGATAAAATGCTACTTAGGAGACACCCTTTCAAAACCTTTTAAAAAAATGTTAAAGTAATCAAGATCACTCAACAATCTTTTCATGTTCAGAGAGTCTGAAAAGAGCTTAAAGGAGACTCCAGAGGGTTCCTTTTTCGTATAACCTTTACGAGTCTGAAAAAGTGATAAAATTCTAGTCGGTTACATTCTCATGTATTTACGAGCATGAGAAAGAACAAAGACTAATCTCTATATTGGTTTCATTTTTACACAAGCTTGAAACAAAATTAAACTTATGCTTGTAAATTCCCAACGTAATTTCCAAAGGTAGGGATACCCATGGATGGTTGGTATTCTGCGCCCAACTTGAAAAAATAGCGGCATAACTCTAGAATGATAATCAAAGGCTGGAGACATGCTCACCCATGCTTCATTTCATTTGCTGACTTTGAGGTTGTCACCAATTTCTCTACTATATGGAGGAAAAGGATAAGGGTGGATGAAAGGAAGGTTAAAATATGATAAATAATGAAAGACTTTACTTGTTATCTATGAGATCTAGTTAAATACTCGACTCAATATCTATGATATCTAGTGAAAGACTCGACTTGACGAGAGAGGTGATTGTTTAATTTTTTAACGATCTTGACACAAGAAAATAACTATGCTCAAAACTTTTGTTTCATTTTTTAACGAGATTTCCACAGAGAAGAAAAACTATGCTCAAAGATTTTGTTTCATTTTTTAATGAGCTTTCCACAAGGAAGAAAAACTATACTCGTAGGTGCGGGTTCAATCCCCAGATTTATGCTTCAATTTTTAACCATCTTCTACAGAGAGGAAAACTATGCCCGTGACCTCTACTTCATTTTTTAAGGAGCTTGCTACAGAGAGGGAAACTATGCTCGTGACCTCTCCTTAATCATGGATTCCAATAGGAAAATGCTATGGAAGGAATACATGTCAAGAGACAAACGTCAGTCATGGCTCCCAAGAGTTCTTCACTAGATGGAAGGAAAATACTCTGGAAGGAAAACATGTCGACAACCTTGATAAGGGTAGGGAGATCTAGCTCTAATAGCCCTATCGAATATATGACCATGTAAAATATCATATCCAATCCATAAGATATTGATCTTATAGTGAGAGGCTCATATTCATTGACAGTTTAAGGCATGGGATACAACATCGCATAATTGACTTGTGGCAGTGACGATATCGACTGTATATACCAGTCGTTTAGAGAAGTCATTATCAAGTTAGGGTCAACAAATGAGAGTTGATCAATAGTCCCAACTCTTCCATTGTGAGGGAAATATATCACATGAAAAAGAGTGGACATGATAGATTTCATGGCATAGACATAATCTCTCCCAAGGAGAGAATCGAAATCCAAGGGTTCATGGATTACCATGACATCAATGAAGACAGTTTTCCCTCCAAAATTTACGGGAAACTGAGGAAGGGTCCCTAAAGGTTGACTAGTTCTTATGTTAAAATATAACAGATTTTGTGTAACCAGCACAAGTTGAGGACAACCCAAATCTTTCCAAGCAATGGAGGATAAAATACTAACGAACGCACCTTCGTCTATCAACATCTGAGGAACATCCTAACCACAAACGTGTACTGTAATCTTGAAAGGAATGTGAGAGGGAAGAAGAGGTCCAGTTAGCGCACCCAAATAAAAAATGATGGCATCATTACTTGGAGGGGGTTCCACGGGAGAAGGAGGAATTCCACGTAACATGGTAGTGTCCGTATTAACTGGAAAAACATGAGCACTATCAGGTTTATTCATTAGCAGGAGAATAGGATCAACCGATGAGGAGATCAGATTGACCACTTGGGTTTCACTCTCCAAGGGGAGAATGGGGTTGACAGGTGGAAAGGGATCAACCACTTGGGTTGCACTCTAATGGGAGAGTGAGATCGGTTGACGATGGGATCGGATCGACCACCTTGTCAACTGGTTCAACTAAGGATGTGACCATATTGAATTCCTAATCAACTGGACTAACTGATGAAGGGATCGGATTTATCATTCCATCAACTATAGGTGGGTCAAGAGTAATCTTGCAATAAGCAATTGGAATTTGAGGTTTGGAAATAGGCATGTATTCTAGTAATATTGAGGCTTTGTCTATACAAGGGAAAGGGTGAGTTTGATGACTCCATCTTGATAACATACACGGGAACTTGAATCTACTTTTATTCTTCCCAATGGTATCCTGACTAGTTGACGCAAGGTCAACAACATTTTGTTTAGAGGATGATGACATAAGTTGGAGAGGGTGCATATACCATGCATCTATAACCTTGGATAGACCAAGGCAATCCTTAAAAATATGGCTATCCATACAAATCTTGTATGGGTACTTGGGCTGACAGGTTGTTTGGGTGATTTTGTCATCATCAACAATCCCAGTATGATTATCAGTAATTGGTTGTTTTCCGACATGTCTGGAAGTGGTTGGAAGCTTGGACCCTTGTTTATTTTTCTTCTTCTTATTCTTCCTTTTCTTCTTCTTCTTACCCACCAATTTACTACCTTCAGAGATTTTACTCAATGAAGAAGATGAAACAGAAGAAGACCTTTCAAGTGGAGAAGATGAAGAAGTTCTTACTGGTGAAGAAGGTGAAGGATCAACATGAGGTTGATGTTCTCAATGGGAAGTGATTAAAACCGAATCACTTGTTGCATTCAAGATTACTGGAGTGGAAAACAACCATATCAGTAACCCAATTGTGAGACCTCGAAGACTCAAAGTAGAGATGTAAGGAGGACCAACATTTCCGTAAGAAGGGAAAAAAAAAGTTTCCCCCAGAGTTGGGGTTTCTTCACTGGTAGTTTCGGGAACTAACACCATTAAACACAAATCTAACCTAGATTCTGCTAGGGAAATTAAACAACACACACTAAAAATCTAGGAAGAAAGAAAACAAACAAAACCTTATCACAATGAACACACTAGTTGGTGATGAAATATTGCAAGAACAATATAAGAAGGGGATGAGATAGAGACGGTGGAAAAATTATGTTGATGACCTTCTTAACAGACTTACACCATGGTGAAATCTCCCACATATAATCATGGGTATACCCTCCAAGGATCCTGAGTGAGTTTGGCGAACGTCAATTCCAGGTACCGTGAAGACTTTCTCCTCCACAGTCACCTCGTGTAAAGACTCTAAAGAGATAGGACACTAAGGTTACCTATTATGACAATGATTCATGGGGAATTAGTCAACAGTCTGATACATGCACAAAGGCAGGGTATCTAAGCCCGAAATTGCCTCGAGAAGGTCTGCACAAGATTTTCTTCTCAAGCGACCCCAAATAATATGTGAAATCTCTACACTAAGACCAACAAATTAGGGTGAGTAACTCTATCGGCCCTAATGAAACCTCGTGATTGAACCTTGTGTTAGAAGGGCTTCCCAGGAAACAATGTAGCAAGTGGATTTAAACTCTCCCTATCACAAGATATTATGTTTGTTTACAGTTTTGGAAAGTTATCCTTTCAACCTATTTCAAATCCCTATAGCCTAAGCTAATGTAGGTTTAGTACCAGAAAATATAAAAATGTCTAATCAATTTTTATAATCACTTTATTTTTAAGGTTGTTGTTTACTCAAGAGGAAAATGGCATGGACTAAATGGTGTTTTGACAGACTCTAAACAGTGCAAAGAAATGAAAATGAAAATATTTCACTTCGATAAAAGCTATATTACAAGAAGGACAAAATGTTTATCATTCCCAGATGCACAATTTCCCAAAATTTTATTAAAATCATCAATATCAAGATCCTCAAGAAATGATCCAAAGAGACTGTACACCAAGACACGATTTTTGCCCACCCCAAAAAACCATGCAATTTCACTACTTCAAATGCAAGCTAGTTTCACTACCCAAAATAAAGAATGCAACTATCTTGTTTTCTTGATTCTAATGTATAAAGAAACTAAATGAAAATCCTTTAATTCTCCACTACTTTCAATTAAAAGAAAGAGTCATATGCAGATGCAAAAGACATGAAGCAAAAAGGGATTCAAACAAAGCATGCACTCAAAGAAATGAGAATTGAAATAAAACAAGTATGAGATAACATGTTCCAACAATAAATCAATCAAGGATTATACAACCAACAAGAATTCAAGGAGTACAAGAAAATGCAGAGAAGAATCCAAAAAAAGATAGGGAGAAAGAGGAATCACTCAAACTGTCCTGACAAACCAAGCAACAAGAAAGGACAACTTCACAATTCTAAAAATGTTTCAAGCTCCAATAAATACAATAGGAAGTGATAAATACCAAATATAAACATAAACAACTTCACAAACCAACATACATAGTCTGGGTAAAGACTTATGTAAAACAAACTACAAAAATCTGAGTAGAAGAAGGTAGAAAACCTCCAAGAAAGAGACTAGTTTTCCCTAACTCAAGGGCATAGAGTGATATAGCACTCTGTAAAGCATTGTAGGGTGGGTTTTGATCAAATATAAGAGCTCTTATATTCACTCCAGGGGAGCGTTACCCTTATGAGAAATTCAAAACAGAGACAAAAAATTCAAAAACAAAACTCACCCAGAATTCTCAGAAATTGGTGAAATTGCTTGTGAAGATGGGAGAAAGGTAATGGATCATGAAAAAACAGTACAAATTATCTAAAAGGTGGGAAAATGGAATGGAAAATCCAAGAAAATACAAATCAATTTCGATCCCCAGTGAATTCGCCAATTTCTGTTGTAGGAAAATTCCCCTGCCGACAGGTGAATGTCCTCTTAGATCCTAGACCCCTATACCAAGACAAAAAACATGCAAATGGACACTAACATTCCTTTGAATATAAATAACTAATCATAAAGATAAGGATAAGGAATAAAGTGTGATGTACCTTATTTTGATGTTTTTCCTCGTTGTTCCAACTTGATCTTGATCTTCGAGATCCTTAGCAATGTTTGACACCTGCAATGCAATGGACAATGAGAGAAAGAACGCCTACTCTACTCTATAATATTAGTCCAATCAAATACATCTATAATACAAAACTATGTAAAGAGACATAGGTTAGAAGGAAATAGGCCAAGCAATATATTAATGAGAACTCTTAAAGAAATACTTACAAACTGTAGATGCAGTTGCAACAACTTTCCCAACTCCTCCTCGTCTAGCCCTTGCACAAAGCTCCTAAAATCATAGGTTTGATATCCTAAATATTTCTCCCAAAACCATAGGTTTTATACCTCAATGATCCACTATATTCTCCATGGAAATCCCTCATTATATAGGATTTGGAGGCTTAACCACCATGGAGAGGATCACTCATCAAATCCACTAAAAAGGGATCTGAAAGATATTTAGGGAGAAAATATTTCAGTATTTTAGGGGGGAAATATCTCTCAAGGATTTTAAGGAGGACATATTTTAACCATCCTTGAGATCCTCCACCTTCTCTGAAAAATAGGAAACCAAATGTGAGGTGGATTCTCACAATTAATTAATTTTGTTTTCATGAATATTAATAATAATTCATGTGCACTGGTATTTTGGATTTCATGTAATATATCCCTCCTCCACATTGACTAGGGATTGTGACATAGGTTATTCCATGGTGTCAAGGTGTATGGGACAGTTATATGACACTTACGACACTTAGGGTGAGGTACTTAGGTGTGAAAATTTCATGTGTAACAAAATGTGCCCCCTCGTGTCATCATGTTTTCCAAAGAGCCATTTCATGGTGGTCGAGGCTTCATTGGGGGTTTCGCATGAATGTATGTGAAGAAGGAGATTGAGAGAAATGAGATTGCAAATTGTTTTGAATGCTTCATCCATTCGATTTAGATACTTGGATTTTTCTATGGCTGATGTCAGATCTGTATTTGTGTTCATGATTAATGTATATAACACTCTTCTTTGAAGATGCATGATCATTTTCTCCTTCCATGCAAATTAATTCTAAGGTGTAAGGATGAATTCTTTTGAAGATTCTATTTTTCCGTTGTCTTCAATCTTTCGTACCTGCAAAAATAATTCAGTGTGTCTTTTTCTTAGAAGTCTGTCAGATATGATACCATGTAAATGTGTTGAACCTGCATATAACAGATCTAGCTAGAAAATAACAAACACATTTGCAGAGAGAAATTGGTAAAGAAGAAGCAAGAGAGAAAGAATAGAAGAATTCTCATTAACCAAATGAATAATGAATAATTTACACATGAAATACTCTATATAACTCAACCAATGCACATTGGAGGAGAAGACAATGCACCATAGTGGAGATCTAGAGTGATATGGACACACCAACAATTACGGTAGTAAATTTCTACCTAGTCTAGTCTCTTGGGCAATTACAGGAGTTAACTGCCACCTAGCTGAGTTAACTATTCTATCACTCTTCAGTTAACGGACTGAAACAAATTGAAGTGAGGAGGAAATCATGGAATCATAGGTAATGCTATATTATGGTGATGATACCAAGGACAATGTGCATTAGCTGGTAATGATCTCAATGTTGCATGGTGATAATACCAATGTAGCATCTAGACTCCACTAAACTGATCAAACTGAAGTGAAAACTGAAGAGAATTTTCTCCCTAGAGGAATATTCTTCCTAAAATATAGGAGACTGAATAATGACTAATAAATATAGAAGAAACCTTAGGAAAAATAAATCCTATGTGTGTGTGAAGTAACTCCAACAACATATCCATTACTATACCCATCAATATCTCGGTAAACCCTGAAGTCATGGAAAACATTCATATCAGTGCCTCTTATTCCTCTGATGAAAGTCAAACTTATACGACCCTTTTCAATGAATTTTATGATGTATTTGCTTGGTATTACTAGGAAATGCCTTGTATCAACCCACAAATTGTCATTCAAAAAATTAATACATATCTTGAAGCCAAGCATGTTCAGAAAAGTCTTCATCCTGTTCATCCACAAAAATATGTTTCTATTAAAGTTGAGGTTGAAAAAATTCTTAAAGAAGGTTTTATTTATCTTGTACCTCTGACTGACTAGGTTTCCAATATTTCTCATGTCACAAAGAAATAGGGAATAATCCATGTATGTAATTATTATAGGGATATTAATCGGGCTTGACTAAAATACAATTATCCAACCCCTTTTATCGACTTGATAGTCGATGACTGTGCTGACAGTGAAATATTTTCATATATGGATGGTTTTTCCAACTATAATCAAATAAACATACTACCATCGAATGAATATAAAATGTATTTTATTATTTCTTGGGGTACTTTCCTTGGGCGATGAATCCACAAGGACGGTTACAGAGTGTCACTCGGCTTCCCAAACTAGTCAGCACTCAATCTCTTACAATATTTTCAGCACCCACAACAATCCAATGTACACCATATCTCTTCTACCTATCTTGCATAACCCGAGAGAATGGACCCCCTTCTATGCCACACAATCCCTCAGGTTGTCCATATCCTTCTAGGACTCCAGTGCATCTGGTCAAGAATCTCCATGTTGGGACTCTTAGGATTCAAATATGTGAGAAAAACTGAACACAGGTCAAATAATATTAGACATGGAGTCCTTAATTCATGACTGGAATACACCATCAATATTTACAGCCAACAAAACCATGGATCCTCTCCAAAAATTTGTTTCCCTTTCCTAAGACAAAATCACGAATGGGGAAAGACGAGTGGGTGAAACAATGAGTGAAAGGTGTGAACAATGAACAAATGAACAATGAGTGAGTGAGTGAGTGAGTGAATGAGTGAAGAATAATCCCTAAACAACCCACAATATGGGTTTATATCTTTACTTTCAAATCAAGAACCACTTGGCCTTCCCCAAGAAGCTCAAGTAACCACTCTTCTCCATTAAACAATTATGGGTAGATAAAATGTAAAATAAATACTTATCCCCTCAAGCTCCCTCTCTTTTGGAATCATATCCTCCTATAACTCTTGTCCTTGTCCGTCTAGCATCCAATGATGTATTTATTATTAATAATTATCAAAAAATTACATTTCCTAGGCATATTGACCTCTTTTAATTGTTTTGGCACTCTGGCCTTTCATATATTAAAAAAATACATTATTTAATACAAGGCTCAAAACCTGAAGAGCTACATCCCCTCCCCCTTATTCTGGGATTGTCCTCAGTGCATATACAAAAAAGAAAACAAAATTTCAAAATTTATTCAAAAATTTGTGGGTACTCTGTTTGCATGGAATCTTCATCCTCCCAAGTAACATCTTCAGGACCGTAGCAGGCCCACTGGATGTTTACCAACTCTATAACTCGATTCTGGAGCATTTTGACTTTTCTGTCCAATATTCGCATTGGCTAGACTTAAAAGTCTCCCTCTGTCTCTACCTGAATCAAATTCCAATCAATAACATGGTTAGGATCATGTACATATTCTTTAGTAAAGAGACATGAAATACATTATGCACATTCATGGAAGCAGACAATGCAAACATGTATGCAACTAGCCCTATTCTATCCAATATCTCAAATGGGCCACATAATCTAGTTGTTAGCCTTGTACCACTACCCAAATTCAAAGAGCTCTTCTTGGGATTCAATTTTAAAATCACTTTCTCCCCCACTTTAAATTCCCTAGATGTATTATTCTTATCTTCATAAATTTTCTATCTATCTTGAGCTGCCTTTAAATTTTGCTTAATTCTAACCATTTGGTCTTCCATATCCTTGAACTATTCTATCCCAAATACCACTTTGTCTGTTGGATTTTCCCAACTCACTGGAGTATTTCATTTCCTACCATCCAAAGCTTCAAATAGGCTCATTTTCAATGAATCTTGATACCCATTATTATAGTTAAACTCAACCAAGTGAAGGTAATCTTCCCACTTAGATGGCTTATCGATCATACACATTCTCACCATGTCTTCAATTACTTGGTTGACTCTCTCTTTCTTCTCGTCTGGTTGTGGATGGTATGTTGTGCTAAAGTTCATATTTGTACCAAATCCATTAAACAATCCCCTCCAAAAATTTGAACTAATCTTTGTATATATGTCTGAGACAATCATCTTAGGTATCCCATGCAACCTAGAAATCTCCCTCATGTACATTTATGCAATATTAGCTGTTGTATGAGTCATTTTTATAGGAACAAAATCAGAAAGCTTTTTCAATTTATCAACCGCCACCATGATTGAATTATGTTGTCTTGTTGTCTTGGGAAATTTAGTTATAAAATCAATGGTTACCACTTCCCATTTCTTCTCTAGAATTGGTAATGGTTGTATAAAACCTATTGGATGCCTATGCTCATCCTTTACTCTCTGGCATTCTATACATCTGGCAATGTAATAAACAACATATTTTTTCATTCCTGGCCAAAAGAATTTCCTTCTTACTGCTTTAATCATTTTCTAGTAACCACAATGTATAACATATGGAACATTATGCATTTCTTTTAATACCAAATTCCTAATTTCTTCGGAACTAGGAACATAAATTCTATTTTTATGCATAAGTAATCCATCCTCCTTCATCTCATATTCTTTAATTTTCTGTTGTACATTTTCTTGTTGTAAGCTTTCTTTTACATGTAGGTAATGTTGATTTGTGTCAATAACATCTAGAATTAAACTCTTTAAATCTGACTGATGCATAGTACCAATTGTAGCATACATGAGATGTACTCTTCCACTAAGTGCATCAACAAGTTATTTTATTTTCCTTTGATGTGATTGATGTCAAAATTGTATTCACTTAAAAATTGTATCCATCTCGTCTTCCTAGCATTTAAAGTTGGATACTCAAAAATATATTTTAGATCACTATGGTTTGTTCTTAATTCAAATCTCTTCCTGATGAGATAATTCCCCCATATCTTCAATGTGTGAACAATGGCAGCAAGTTCCAAGTCATGTGTGGCATAGTTCCTCTCATGTTCTTTAAGATTCCTGGACTCATAACCAATGACATGTTCATTTTGAGTAAGGACTCCACCATGTCCTTCCTTGCATGCATATGTACATACCAAAAAAATTTCATTTGGGTCAACAATCTCTAAAACAGGTGCACTAGTAAGTAATTCTTTCAACAAATAAAAGTTCTCTTGATAGTCAGACATCCATTCAAATTTAATTCCCTT